>JAQIXS010000948.1:0-36155 GCA_034700785.1 Rossiulus vilnensis | reverse complement strand
GGATTTCATACATAAGTAGAAATTTGAAAAAAAAGCATTATTTCATTCATTTTCCTCATGGAGTTACTTTTATGTTTACCGAACATGTTTACTATTTAGCCTCTATGGATGACGAACTGCTCAATGAGCTCCAAAACGCAAACATTGCAAGTGGATGCGAACGTCATCGAACTTGACATGAAAGCCTATGTTTAGATGATTCATATGGCAACTTAGATTTACTGAGTGAACCGATATTCATTCAATCTTATTGTTTCATAAATGCATGCGAAAGTTTTAATAAAAGCCTTCGATAAAAGCCAGGTAAGCTTCGTTAGTAATGCAAAGCTCCACGGATCATAGGGATAATAATTAACAATTTTGTAGGCATCTATGCGGAACATTTCTGCTTAAATTCATCCTTTCAACACATATAGTAATATTTCCAAAAACATTTGATCTAAAACACAAAAGCCTGATTTATTTTCATTGAAACCGTTATACGCACTTACTGGCCTACTATTGTACTTGCCGAGTCATTTGTTCAAGAGCGTATATTAAAGAAAAGCTTACATGCTTTATGAAGCACACATCGAAAGTATTCTTTCAGTATTATTACTCAACTTTTTCATCGAACATTTCCGCTCAGGACATATCTGTGGAATCTTGTTGGCATGTAATTTAGATTGAATGTGAGCCTTGCGAATCTGTATCGAACAAATATGCATTCATTTATCTTGAATCAGCAAATGAATTTCTTGTTTTCAAAAATGCTTCTAACAGTTTGTTTACTGTTAATTTGATTTGGAATTACTTTTGTTATTTTTAAGGGAAATATGCACCATATTTAGAATATTTTTCTCCAAATTAACGACAATTTGTAAATATTTTTTGTTTGCATTATGTACAAGATAGTAAAAACGTTTACAAACATCTTCAATAATTTGACCTCTTAATATTGCCTTCACGATTTAGTAGCTCATATTTGCTGACGTGAACATTTTTCCTAATTTAATATCACGGAAATAAACCACTTGTTATATTTTAATTGTTAGATCTAAAAAAGATTAAAAAGAACTCAACTGAAGCTGTCTTTCAACTTTTATAATGCGAATTTGAGCTGCCACTGTCAGTGTCAATATTACCGATTGCTGGCTCGACCTGTTAAAAACTAAAACTGATGAAACTCTGGTTCATTAATGTCGATGGGTGCCTGCACTGGCATGTGGTTGATTTTCTTTCCCAGAGGTGTCGTTGGTTATGCATTTAATTCGCTAGAAAACCTCGTTTTATTATCCTCCATTGTCGGCTTGGAAAACCGAAATTAGATGCTCGGAGTGGTGCAGCCTTCGTTCATCGCCCAACTATTGGATATTTATTTTTACAACGTTTGGGCTAATGTACTTAATACACGTATCCATAGACACGACGGCGTTGCTAAAACCCTTGGGCTGCAATATAGGGCTATAGACTGACGCCCCCTAAATGACTCACCTGAGACGGTACTCTTTTCTGAGTGTTATAACAATGGTCAAGTGGGACAATACGATATTTTTCCATATAATTTTTTAACTGTATAGGTTCTGAAAATTTTTCATGCAAATTCTTCTATTTTAAGACTATTACTAAGACTATTACTGCGTGCTTTTGCACGCAGTACGCTGTTTGGAATTGGACTTGTCAGACAATGTTTTCGTAAACTCCATTTAATTATAAACGTTTAGGATTGTATACATGTGCTGCTTAACAACGATAATTTAACCTATCCCGTTTACTTCCATGCAAATATCAAAACATGTCTTAAATGTGGATGTATTCAGATTTATTTTAAAAATAATGTAATAATTTAATGTAGCTCAATTTTTGATGCACGTTGTTGACACCAAAATTCATTTATCGGTACATCTGTTCCATCATAAACGTAGAAAGAAAATCTTTACCTATACAATAGGATTAAAGAATCTTTTCAGCATTGAACAACTTCATTCTATTAAATCAGTTGTAAGGCAAAACAATATAAAAATTAAAAAAAATTGCGGCTAGGTTTACTGATGTGATTCTTTTTTTTTGCTGAAGCCCTTTCAACGCACCGATCTAAGATGGAATGGGCTAATCCTTAATGAAAAAATACTAATTCACGTAAGAATTACGTGATAAGTACATGATGCTGTTGAAGATTCATTTAAAACAACCATTGGATTTCCCACAAGTGGTTTACAGAATAAACAAACTTAACATCTTATTAATGGATGTTAAGAGGATTTTGGAACAAACAATGGAATAGGATTAAGTACGTCTGTTAAAGAGAGAAATGCCAATGCGTATTGTCTTATCTCTACATACACACTGCCCCAAATAATTCAGTTAGTTCGAAGAAAGTCGATACAAACAGTACCAATAGGTTAATTTATAGACTGTTTATAAAACTGATTGTCATTTGTAATTGTTTCAAGATTTGTTTAAAAAATACTCGTTACTAACAACTTCAAAGTGGCGTCAAAAATACCTGCTAAGAACCATCAAGGAATTCGTTTCTGTACTTATATGCTTTCTCTCTTAGCTAAGTAAGAGATTAATTATTGATTCCTCAGAATGGTTGCAAGTCTCGTGGTTTTCTCTATTTTAAACAGCTTCATCTTCATTTAGCGTGTCTTGCTTGTAATTTCATGCCTTGACGTGTGCCTTGTCGTGTAGAGCCATGCTCAAATTTGATGATTCTAACTGTAATGGCCATTCTAATTATAACGATTAAGGAAAAATGCCTGATAAGATGGTTTTCATGTAGAACCGTGCCTGAAAATAACCATGCTATTAATTTAAATTTCAGATTCATCCCACCCACTCTGCAATGGCAATAATGTGTCGACGACAGGTGGCACTCAGTTTGCTGTTCTTCGCATTGTGTGGTGCTTTCATCGAATGTCAAGCAGAGACACGTTGCGACGCCATTTGCAATTACGATAATTTGCGGGAACAGTGCGACCGATGTCGATTGCGCATTCCAATGCGCTTCGGCAAGAGATCCAGCCCCCCGGAAGAAGAACTTCGGGATTCGAAATATTTTCTGCATCAGTTGAAGGACGCGGATGACTTGTCGTCCCAGTTCCTCCAGTATCTGTCCCAAACGCTGCAACGGAGCTCCTCAGAAGAAAATGTCGGACGAGAGAGCATTCAAGAGGAAGATGTTAGTCAGCCCAAGAGAAGTTCAATCGTCAGATTTGTCAAGATGATTCGTAAAAAACGGACTCTGCCGACTCCAGACAATTCAGAAGGATGGCTACGGCGTGCTGTAATCGCCCGTCAGCGCCATCTGCTAGCCAAGCATATAAATGTCCACGATCTCTCTCCCGAGCTGGTCCTTCACTAAGACACGTTTTCGTGGGAAATTGAAGGGAATTACAACGGCCGCCATCATGGGGCTACTCTTTCATTCTATTTTTGTTATACGCAATAAAGAGGAGCAATGGCTCCCAAAACCTCGTAGTTCAGCAGCTTAACCTATTTTTAATCCAAATACAGGCCTGCCGAGATTTAGGCGCAGGACGCTTTTAGTATTTATTGAAAGACGAATTAACGAACGTGTGTTTCTGCTGATCTACGGGGTTATGGCCGATTTGAATCTACAAACGTATTTCGTTGATTGTCATGCATGCGACAAGGTGCATGGTGCAGGATGGTGAAGCCAGGAGCGTGATTTGAGGGGACGGAGCATTTTTGCATTAAACGATTTCTCATTAGTGGGAAACTTGTAATTGCTGCCCAAGAATATCTATCAGATTCTACGAACTCATTTGATGCTGAAAATGGATTTTAATAACACATTAACGATCGTACTAATTAGTCTAAGGGCATTGATGGCTCCCTCTGCTAATTGTTAGCAAGTATTTAGGCTGCTGAACAATGTTGATTGTTAAAATTATATTATGCATCAAAAGTGGGCCAGAAATAAGGGGTTGGTAAACCTACCCGTTAAATTGAATATTTAAACAAATATATGCTGCATAATCTCCATCATTTCTTTACAAGCTTGAATTATTTTACGTTTTCAATTACAAAATAATACAATTCAAATGAAAAAACCACCATAGTAAGATTTTCTATAAATATTTATTTGGATTGCTCCACGATATGCAAAATCAACTCTTAGTAAAATTTGAAACTGTGCAACGTTTAATTTACAGTTTGGTTTTATATTTCACCCCATTTTGAACTTTAAAGTACACGAACGCTGTATTTTCCTCAAAATTCTTTCCATAATATTTCGTGCGCAAAACATTATCTTTAATGATTGAAACTGATACGAAATGCGTGTTTGTGCATATGACTCATGGATTTTGATAGATATCGTTGTCGTGAGAAAGTTGGTCCGTACATTCCAAAATTATTATCTTATTCAATTGTGTAGCAACATGGTTGTTCACTTATATTTTTTATTTCACTAAATTATAATAATATTATTACTGAGTGAACGGTGCTTATCTAAATTTAATCAGCAAATTAAACAGACTTGGATAACGGTTACTATTGAATTTATTCATTCGAACCCATTTTCTGTGATCATAATCTGACTCATTTGCTGATCAAATGGTGCGAATCATGATGTATGTGGTCATAACTGAGCCGTTCTGATTATTGACTAAATACTCATTACAGATCCAACTTATCTACTAAGGTGGTAATTCTGAAATTGTGCTTCAGTAATATCGAAATAGATTAAACAAATGTACAAGTTTCCTTTGATATTAACTGGCATTTAATTAAATCAAAATGATGCTTTCGTCAATCTACATGTACATGTATACGTCAAATTTGGAACTTTACTATTGGCGCTGTACTAACGATGCGATGTTGACGTCATGCAGGTATTGATCTTATATTGCGCATATTATAATTTATTGAAAAACTCCATTCCTAAAGTATTGTTGTAAGATTTTTCGAATCGTAAAAATGCGCACCTTTTTGTGAGCAAATATCTGGTTATTTATTATTATTTATTCGATATTGGTGTTCTAGTCAGATTGTCATATAAGCATTGCCAGCGTGACTTTCATTTGCCATTGGTTTTATCTTACTGGTACCCCCTATGTAATTTCTCTCCTGATGTATCCTTTTTGCAACCGGTACCAACAATTATTTCAATGTGTTTTTTATTGTTCATATGTATTTATTTGTTTTTATTAAAATTATAAAAATGAATGGCAGAAACTTTTGTCCTAATTTCTTGTCATATTTTCCGTCTCAATTACTCAAGTACATGTACAGTATATCACAACATCAATGAATTTTAAAGCATTGTTTTTATACTTGTTTTTACATGTAAACCTCACAAGTTCAGCATTCTTGATACCGGACTCAAAATGCAATTTAAAGATAATTTACTTACTGAGTTTCTGTGGTACTCTAATGTACCACATTAAATTTCATGCAACTAGCAAAATGATTTATTACGGTTCTTCTGACTCCGGCATTATATTGTCTGGACATTTGCCATATTATATGCTTATGCAATCAGAATTTTCCACTATATAGTGCACGGGAAAATGTGCTGCTGTCGAAAGTCTGTTCCATCTCATATGAATGTGGTGGATATGGTGGTAAATGTAAAGAGGATTTTTAAGAACAAATTTAATGAGGTTATTTTTAAACTAAGCAAGAGACGCGCTGCGTGACTAAATGAAAAGTTTATTATGCATGTAAATTAAAGCAGTACCGGTATCCCATATGATTTAACTTTTCATTACCGAAATAAATAGAAACAACATCTCTAGTAAAGAAATCGCCTCAAAATTAGCGTTTTATAATTCGCTAACATCACAAAATGCGCATATACCGGTAGGTGGAGAAATGCAAGAAATGTAAATGAGTGAATTTACAAAATGGACGTTTATTTCATTTTTACCATTGATTATAATGTTTTAGGTAATCTGATGACTTATTAGTTTTATATTTGAAGACATATGTACATGTATGTTGACTTTTTATGGGTATTATGCCTTCCTTTGTTATTCCTAAATAATTTTATTCAAATTCGTTTTTATCAAGAAGTCAAAGATGCTTTATGATAAATGCATCCTAGATACAAGGAAAACCCATTTTCATTAAGTTTCCAAAACAAAATATAAAAAAATTATTTTCAAAGATTTTTTGTTACTATAATGGAAATACAAATGCATTTTATACTTCATCAGGTTATCCCTATAACGCGTGTTTTTTCATTTTATTTTCTGCGTCATTTACTCTAAAACGTAGATTTAAAATAAATCACTGCTACAATATTAACGTAAGAATGTTCATTATATTTATTAAATAAAATCATAATCCACAAATATATCCAAAGTATTTTCCAAACTTTACCATTATTTTATTTTAAACGTACACTGCATTGCAACGATTTCGTTAAACGGCAGTGTTTGAATGTCACTCATTTAATTATTAATGGTATTATTACATTTTGTAATATATATTAAATGAGGCTTATTTGCGTAACTACGTCTCAGATAATCATCTAAACTAGTTATTCAGGCTATGCTAAAACTATTAGATGAAGACCAACAGGTGAATAGGCCTATAATGCTATTTTCGTTTCAAGTTGAAACCTCGTGCAATTACCGCGCAAAAACGAAAGAGAATTAGGGAAAAAAACGACACCTACATGTATATAGTAGCCTAGGATTAATTAACCCATTTTAATGTTTTGTTAGCTTTCATTTAGATTAATTAGTTATACCCTTGCCCAAGACAATAAAAAGCCCATAAGTATAATGGTAATGGTAAAAGAACAAACAATGATTGTCAATTTTCTTAGTTGATTGCTATATACATGTAGCTTGAGGCTCACTTCTGAACATGCTTATCTAACCCTGTGATATGTATAGTGCGTTTAAGGTCTCGGTAACCCCTTAATGGAACCAACTAAAATTAGCATCTACTGTATACCAAAAAATTTAGATTTTCACCACACGGTCAAACAATTTTTTTATAAGAACCAATGTAAATCTTATAAATTTCTAGCTAGCTATTCGACATCAACGACCTTCTACCAAGCGTACGAAGTTAACAATTAATGACCAAAGATGGTTGCTCATTCTTTCGAAATGAATCCACATGGGATTGAAAAGCCAGCCGCTGTTAAATAGAGTAAACCAGTGTAAACTTAAGAAACTCTTTTGTTCTATTTTTAGTTTCTCTCATTGAAAGCAAAATAATGAGAGGTCATGGACGATAGAATGGATTTTTTCTAACTGTGAACGAAATAATTAAACACAATTTTTGAAGTGAGTCTCATCAACTTGCAACAAGTTGTTAACTAAAGACGCCGGAATATCACAACATTTGAAGAAAATCTAATAGGTAATACACGATCTTTAATGTAACGTTTCCTTGTTCAATTTTTGAAAATTTAAGACTACATTTTAAATAGCGTTATTTATTTACCTTATACAGTACTGTCACTATAGGATTTACATACATGTAGGTAATGTCAAATGTCATGCATGAACTATTTTTTAAAATGATGCAAATTGTTAAATAAACTGCTTTTAAATTTATCTAGAATAAAATAATGTTTTTTTTTCTAATAAATTGTTTCCATAATTTTAAAAATTTGATTCCGAATATATGCAAATATAAGAGATGCAAAAATGTCCACATTTTAAAAGTTTGTGTTCGATTGTACAAAGCTCCCGCGTAACGATGACATCTATTTGTATTTCTTGTTTTTCCTCGTAGAGTGCAGCACTGTTCAAGCAATGATGCCATCAATGCAATGATGCCATCTAGTAGTAGATATGAGCAAATAGTGGGCCATCCATAAATTACTCGGCAAGGATGAGAATATTAAAAAAAAGATTAGAGGATTTGATCCAATCGTGACATGAAATAACACGAAAGGGGTTGTGTGCCATTGCATATGCTGAAGAAATACATTTTTTTAAAGTTTATCAACCTGTCATTCACGATAGATCCACCGAAATTTAAGAACGTAATTTATGAATGTCCCTTGAATTAACCCAGGCACAAGTTAACAAGGTATTATATTGTAGCGAAACCTGGGTGAAGGCTACTGCATTTTACTGGCTGAAAATGGCGCCTTACGAGCTTGCTTTTGAAATGCATTAAACCTGTATTATATTCTTTGATATAATCAGAGATATGAAAGTGTGAAAGTATGAAAAATATCGAAAAGAAATTTAAGGAAGATGAGCTTGAGTGACGTTTTATCTCCCAAAATATTGCTTTAAAGTTTGATTTGAATCTAAAGAAAATTATTATAGCAAAAAATTAAATGACGTTTAAGCAAGCAGAAGTGAATGACGAAAACTAAATCGGTACAGAAATTTTTCAAACGTTATTTTGAAATTTTATTGATGTCAATTCCAAATTTAATTATCTAATTGATGCGTTTATTGGGGAGTAAATACTTTTTTTGCACTGGTGAGTCTTTAGTATCAAACTTCGAATTCGTGGTCTTTTCCTCGGCACGATGTTGCTTTATTTTCGTTTGACTAATTACAGCATCTATATCCAGACTATGATATGATATTAGCGATAACGGACGGCTATTTAGCATTTTTACGTAAAGCAATGGTCACTCCAAATTTGTCGGTGTTTTGATAATTGACCGTTGTGGCAAAATAGGAAGTAAATCCACGTATTTTCGTAGACAAACTGAAGACAAAGTATTAATGTAGCGTACACGCTTCCTTAAGGCAGCTTGCAATTAATCTAATGACATGATACAAAACTGGTAACGCACTAATTGATGTCAACAATCTTTTTGCTTTGACCCAATAATGACTTTAGGCTGATAACATTTGGCGTAAACAAGGTTTGGTAGCGTACAGCTATCTTATACATGTATGTGCGATTGCAAAACAAAAGCATAAATGAATAAGACATTAATCATCGAAATAAATCTTAAACAATAAAAGAAACATATTCTCTTAAGGATCCAATTTTGTTTAGCAAAGGCACTTTTAATTTTACCAACTGCTAAAAATACATACTGAAAAGAAGATACATGTCGAGGGCTGAAACCGAGCAGTTTTCAATCTGGCAAAATTTCAGATTTTGTAATTTCTTTTGTACCACAAGTTTACGAAAAATTTATGTTGACAATTTAGAATTTGGCTTTTCTAATACGATTAACTTAATTATCTAAAACTGGAATACAATTAAAGTATGAAACTATGCTACCATATGAGGTGAAACGCAAGATTCATACTAAGAGAAGCCTGCGTCCATAATGTAGAGCTTAACAGATCGAATCTATGATCCAAGGACATAATGTAAAAATAAATTTGTAAACATGTCAAGGGTGACTAAATAAAGATTTAGCAAAACATCTAACACAACCACAGTCTGATATATTGGCTATACAGGTTTTCCTATTTTTGGTCAAAAATTTTATCTGTGGAAGAAAAAAAAAAGAGAAAGACGTTTTAGATTAAATAATTGCACATAATGCGTAAAGATATAACGGTAATCTCAATGAACATTCCTAAGACTTTTTTAAAACTTTTGAAAAACTTTCGAATACCTTCGAAATGTCGTTGAACATTTTTTGTCTCATATATAGTATACAGTTCAAAAATTGTTTGCATTATGCCCACTCTTTGTTATTAGGATTTTAATGCAATGAAACTCGATTATCCCATATTATTTGTTAAAAATATTTTAATCTTTTCTATAGATCAACATTTTTTTGAAGTAAGAATGGTTGAAATGCAAGACGTTTGGGCGGTATACATTTTTATTTAATTTTCCTATCATACAGTAAGCACAATTGCTGTTCATGTATTAAACAATGCACAATAAAACATCATGTCCAATAAGGATAACGGAAAACAATTTCATCGTGTTTGGTAAAACTTTCTAAATCTGTTTAAGAATTGATTTCTGAAGCCTCATATTTGTTTACCTTTGAAAGGTGCCTTAATGAGTGTTAGGTGCCATGCGTTTCCTTCGTCCTGGCCCATTGATCCATGGACGACGATTGCTAAGTTCCTGCGCGATCTGAGCAGTGTCACAGCTACTTCCGTCGGCGTTGATGCAACCCCCTCGCTTTTTGCCTGGCGTTGACCCACCCGACCACCAATCGGCATCATTTCCGTTGTAAATCATGTTGCTGTTGTCACAGTCAAAACCTGGAAGATTGATGTCACAACCTCGTTTGCTAGTAAAAAGAGTCAAATCACCTGTGAATCATCGCACTTGTAAAGAACAAATTGGGAAATTTAAGTTAGCATTTGATTTCACAGCCTTCACTTACTATACTCTGGCAAGATTTGAGTCCAGTTCTTCTAAGACTGATTTTAGAGCTGACAGAGACTTCCTTTTCTGCACAAGATCTTTCAGTTCACTGTGAGAAAAGACAACCAGGTGATTAGAATAACGAAAACATGCCATGCATTTACACGTGCCCAAATTTGTAGCTCGAGTTTTCACGACGTGTAACATAAATAAACGTGTGCAAATACACTGAAGAAGTGTTATCCAAGCTGGCTGATTGTGATTCATAAATACACGATTTGTATCATTGGAGTTAGCATATTCTATGTATCACAACACTAAATCTTAATTTATGCAAAATTCGTCTTCGCTAAATAATTATCGTGTTGCAGTTTTGAAGTTTATCGGGGCTCAGAATTAAGTAATCTCGATCATCATTACCAAGGTTAATGGATTTTATTTGAAATAATATAAATACAATTTGTCATACTGAAATTGAAGCTTTAGAAGCTATCAATAGATAACAGTAAATTTGATTATTGGATTCCTTTATTCCATTCAAGAGCTACTACGCTATCACCAAACAAGTGAAAAATAAATGTTTCTGTAAAACGCTTTTCAAAAATAGGCTTGAGCTAACTATGAGAATTTTAAATATTGGCGGACATGTGGAATTACTGTTTTTGTATTTATGAACGATACTATATTTAATTCATTACTAAGTTCTTATAAGTTCTTGCACTTTAATAAGTACAGTTTGAGTAGGTGGTTTTAATTTCTAATTAACTCATACTGTATGAGAAGTGCTATCTTTAATTCCTCGTATACAGAAAGTAGGGATCGAAATACAGTAGATTTGATTCAACAGTGTTTTCTATGAATCATAGGCATCAGCAAGTTTAACTGTGGGAATTGCTTTTTTAAATTTATAATGCGAATTTAAGAGGCGTGATAACCAATAATTCTCGCATAAGGCTCGTTGGGTTATCAAATTAGGCCAGGAAGACTTAATTAGCTTCCTGAGTCTGTTATATTTACAGTATAATCGAGGTATAACGACCAAACTTGGGTCCCGATAAGCGTATACAAATAATTTAGTCAAAAGTAAACATTGCTTTAAATTGTTCGAATTTAAGCGATGGGATTTGAAAAAGGACTGTAATTGGCAAAGTGCTCTTCGCTTTTCTTTTAGCAGCTGTTTTTATGCTACTAATCATCCGATGTTCCATTTAAGTTAATTATATTCCATGGATGCAGTATAAATAAACAGCGCAATTAAACACGACAAATGTTAATTAAATACGTAGCACCCTAGGCTATTTTTCACTTGAAAAGCATTGCCTCAAGGACGTTGAAATTCTGCACTTTCAAGATTCATGTGGGATGAAATGCATGGAATTTTTGCTTAATCCACAATGGCCTTGTAAAATCTGTTTTTTCCATAACATTATGCAAGTCCTGTCATTGTAGAAAACGATTTTTCATTTAGTACATATTGAACGGAGAATTTATAAATTGAGTCTATACATGAACAGTGTAGGTAAGACACACAAGTCATTTATTGTGTATAATATTCAAACTTTATAATGGGCAGTCTTTATAACTAACAAATACTACACAAGAAGAGTATGCGAGTACAGTGTTTGGTAAGCTGTTATGATTATTTTTTTCTTTGAATTTCTCATTTGAGACATTCGAGTTCTAGGTTAAAAATGACTTGCTGAAATTCTAAACTAACGAAAATTTTTGCGTTTCCATTATTGTGTGGCCAAAATGTTATCCATTTCTACGTTCAAACAACGCCACCTGCCAAGTGTACTGTAATGTATTATCGGAGCCCATAGATTAATTGCATATGCAATTTCGACATAAAAATTATATAATGTACATGCACATGTAAATAATTTACTAACATTCTATTCCTGTTGGATTAATTTAATGCGCGTTTTTGACTCATGACGTAGGCAGAGAAATATTTCACAGGGCAATGCACACGAAAGGTTGTTTTTCTGATTTCATTTGATCATTTCCTAATTTGCATAATTCCGAGATTTGACTTGACTGGCTTAAGGCTCGTGGGTAAAATTGCATCAATTAACATAAAAATTTGAAGGATTAATGCTTCTGACACATTCTTATTACGATTCTAGCGCTGGAGATAATGCGGTTCGCTTTTCTGACTTTATAAATGATAAATGTAAGTTTATTTCTTTTATTTATGAAATGTTGGACAAATATTTTTTTTTCACTTTCTGAATGCACGTATTGCTGAGGTGAACATAAAATTTCTCTATAAAAAATTAATATCGTTTTTGAAAATGAAACTGGTACCTTGGCGTTGCATACACGTTCGTCTATTTCTAATTCAGCTCAAAATGTTACACCGCCCTAACTTTTCGTTAAACTTTAACAAAAATCCTTTGCACTTAATGATAACCTAATAGTCGGCTTTAAGTGTGTTTGACGTCATTTCGTTTATCCATCCATGCATTTCGTTATTTTCAGCACGGCGCTGGGTTAATCCATTCATTGTGTTAGAACTGTTTCGTTAATTTAAAATTTTTATCTTCGAATGGAAGCACTCAAATGCTTACCAAAGTGTGAAGTCGATACAAGCACCATATTAATCGAGACGAAGCTTTCAAGAGTGGATTGGTTTGGCTCTAGTCGATTTCATGGATACGACTTAGTGAATTTTTATTTCTCGTTATAATTGTGCATTGTTTTGAGCAACGAATCATTATCAAAACGCAACTGGCTCAACGTTGAGCTTGCCTTTTAATCTTAATTCAAAACTGTAGATTGCATTTACTAATTAAAATTGCGAAGGACGAGGTACTTGATAGCAAACACCTAATTATAGGGAGAATTATAATTAGGCTGTATACAGGCTAGGTTTGTTAGGTTTCCTAGGTGTGCAGTATATCAGATGATGTATACAATCAACAGTTGGCTATTCTGTTTATAATTGGATGTCGAAAATAAGGTGTGAATGTAAAAAGCTGCATATTTTCGAACTTTGTTCCGACATTATAACGCTTATGTAAAAATGCATTGCTGAGATTTCTTTACCTTTAGATGAAAAACATGATTTCTGCATGGATAATACAATGTGGGTAGATTCGGGTCTACTGTTATTCACAGAGCAATTGGAAAGATTTACATTTAGCGATCGAAATTTCCAATCACAAAATACATGTACAATTGTATGACCTCACGATGAAGCCATAAAAGCTGGCATCATTAAAAGCCAACATTTTCTTAGTCCGTTATAACAGAAATGAGTTCATTTGCCTTATATTGTTAAATTTTTGTGTTTAACAAGGACGCGTAAACAAATTTAATGTGTGTTATTAAAATAACACACATTAAAATAAAATTAAGCATAGGCCTGCCTATGCCAATTTTTTTTCTTGAAAACTTCAATTGATTCTTTCAGAGCGCTATCAATTTTCAACAGTCGAACTTTGTACACCTACTCACGGGTCTTTAAATAAACTCAAACATGTTGAGTTTGTTTACAACATGCGCAAAATCAATGTGTAAGGATGGACTGAAAGTATGTAAGACAACTGGGTTACGTCTAAATGGATTCGAAGAAAACTGCCAAGAACAGAGTGAAATTCGTCATTTCAGGTAAGATACTATTTTTTATTTGATCTCCTACGTGTTTATTTGTCATTTTTTATTTCTAAAAAAATTCTAATATAATCATGCATGTATACGAAGTGTATGGGGATTTTATGATGTGACGGTACACTACTGAGACTTACCTGTTTAGTTGTGCGTTAGGTAACGCCGTTATAAACGTGAAAACTGTTGTTAAAATGGCGGCTAAAAGTATGTTGACTTTCATCTTATGTTGATGTTTGATGATCTTAGGCTTAAGCTCGTCTTTCGTTCTTTGTTTTCTTGAATCGACCTAAATGCTGATATGAAGGTAAATAGATGAAATATTGGAATTAAAATGAGATTTGTCTGTATGGTTTGAAACGAAGAGTAGTGCAAAATAATCAAAGTCCCACGGATTTTCCGCTACGGAATTCCTTTGTCTTTTCTTAAATTTATGGCGAATTGCTTTTTTCATTGTCCTGTCAGGACGAAAAGCCCGCTTTTTCGACTTACAATATGTTGTCAAGGAAACCGTATTGCTATTTCAATTAACTTCAAATTATCCAATAGTTCTAATATAAAGGTTTGATATGACCTTTTTAACTCTGTAAATCACAGTGAGCATGCGTTGTTGCGCATCTGTTGAACTGCACGATTGTGGACCATGCACCGCTTCTCATACTTTCCAAAGTACTGGCGAAATTATTTTTTTGAAAAATTAGACCACTCATGATTAACTTGAGACCAATTTTTTTTTAGAAAAATCTACAGCTTAAATGTTAATGAATATTCACCATGTAAGTGGACGCTTTCTAGAAAGTATCCGCGATGCTACCCGATTAAGAGATTTCTAGGACATAATTCTTAAAATTACTGAATGTTCCAATCCAACCACACCATGAAGTATTGTATGACACGCCATTTTTCTTTGGATGTTGAACAAATGATTATGCTGTCTATCTCATATTCCTCTATAAAATACTCGTGTAAATTAGAAAATCAGTAAATTAGATTTAGTCGTCAGCAAGTCCCTTATTTCATCAATATAACACTGTATACATATTTGTATCTACTATTTTCGCAACTATTTGACGTCAACATGCGTGGAGCTTGTACACCTGTCGATTTAAGGGTGGAACCTAAAACTCGAATGAATTCTGCTTAGGTAGTTTTTGAACGGCCTCAAATAAGACCGGAATTGACATAATGTAAGTTCGCTAGCTTTGAACCTTCTTTTGATAAAAAAAAATAAAAGCATGGATCTGTTGACTCATAAGGCGGATTCCTTCAGTGGCAGATATAGGGACTATAATTTGAAGTTGCATGAGGATGGGGGTAGTCTCACCAACCGCACCGACGAAGATCCGCCACTGACTTGATTATTGCTAGGTCTGCATGTCTAGGCATGTTCTTGTAGCGTTGGACAACATGATATATGCCTTTAAGCGTTACACATGAGATTATTAGACGTAATGGAAGAATGGTAATAAATGCAAAGTCTTATGCAAACCTACGTGCAGGTACGGTTTATAATAAATCAAGTAACGTATATGACATTAAGTTTATGGGGCAAGTGACGTCTATTGGTGCTGCCAATCCGACGAGTTGTCAAATAAACACTCGAGGGAGATTAGAAATATTCAGCCAAGTTTTTTCATTAATTCACGAGTGTTTAATTAAGCTTGTGTGCATGGGAATTTTTAGAAGGCGGCTGGATGGCACGAGGAAGTTGTTTCATGAGATAGACCTAAGAACCCACATTGCCTTTCACGCCTACAAACGAATTAAAGCGCAAGGTGATCCAAAAACTCAATTACATTTACCGACAATAATGAGCCTCGGATGCACATAATACCAAGGAGATGAACACGTGGAAACGTGTTTCCATGTGTTGAGGCAATCGGTAACTTTTTGAATTGCTGGAAAATTTTTCCAAAAATTAATGCGAAAAAAAGCGTGTCTTACCACGCATTTTCGTCTAAGGTATCCATGGCGTGAAATTGCAATGGAAGGCCAGGTGATTTAAAAACGAAATGACTGTAAGGAACTTGCATAATGCGCAAATCTGCATACACTTCACTAACGTTGATGCGATGTCTAAGGTTAAGAATTATCTATAAATACTGGATGAACATTGGAGATATTTGAGATTACATGCAAGCCTATTTAGATTACGTTTGGCGTAAAAAGTAGTAGTGCGCAGGCTAATACGCCAACTACCGTATTGAAACGACTGCGTTTGCGTATATTTTAATCTATTTATAAAAACAAAACGAATCTTTGCAAAAACGAGTGCTCTCAAACTTCGCATTTTCTTTTAAACTTGACTCAAAACTTTCTTTTAAGAATGTTATATGTAATGTCGTAATTGTTCGAGCATTTTAATATTACACACACGTGTCGTATCTGTTAATATATACAGAATTGATAGAAACATGCGTCATTTTTAACATCGGTTCTACACTTGTATTGCACAACTAACCATCCTATGTAATTGCTTTATTCAAGCGGTTGGTATTCGCTCGTAATCGAATAAAAAATGAAATACTCGACTGAAGGCACCATTTCGATAGTTGGATGCAAAATTTGCTCTCTAAATGCGACAATTTGCCTGATTTATTTCTCTCGGGAAAAGAAACGATTCCATCCGAATTTTAATGAAACTCAATAAAACCGAAAATTCAAATGATGTATAACCTATCCCTGTACATGTATAAATATAGCATGTACAACATAACGAATAAATTAGTAATTAAAACTTTCGGTCTTAAACTTATAATTGCCAATCTTCATATATTTTGTAATGCAAAAATGACAATATTTAGTATGTCTATTCAGCTTAGTGTTGGATTTCTTTTATCATTATGCGTCTTTCTCATCATAATTTAACTGTAACTAATTATTTATATACAGTACTTTAAATGGATATTTTACGGAAGAAAGTGTTTTATGATTTACTGAAGTTCATGAAACCGAATTTTCCCCTGCTAAAGATGATTTTTATGAAAATAAAATACGTGTATCTGTAAAGGATCTGATTAGCAACTGTTGATCCTCACACAACACACTTACCATAACTACAATTATGAGCTGTCAATGTGATACACGTTGTATTTGGATTAAAATAATGACGTATTTCTCGTTTGTGAAGACAGTAAAACGGAAGCCACTCTTCTTACTTCAATAAGTCTTATACGTAGATGGCCATTTTTCGTCTCAAACAATTTCAATTTCTTTGAAGTTCTGAGAATTCCCTATGGTGAGTATGCACATCGAAAGTAAATACGAGCACTAGTGCAGTAGAATAGTCTTTAAACAAAGGTTTAACGTGTTCTTATGTATATGAGTTGGAGCTTTCCAGAGAGAGCATACTAACTTATAATGAAAATCTTTAGTTTGTTTTATTTGTCAACAAAATCTACATATTTTATTCTGACTGCTATATCGCAAAAAGTAAACTCGCATTTCATAATCCATATTTGTGAAGAAAACTAGGGGGATAATACCGTATTATTTGCAGCAAGTTTTAATCAAATGTGGGTGCATGCACTAATCATGTTGAGCTATTGACGGATATAAGCGTATAATATCAACCCAACTAAAAACTCAACACATTCTCTAATATGACAAATTTGCGAGACATCGAGCCAAATATAAAGGTGGCAGTCATCGTAGCAAAATTCGATAGTTTTAGTAATTACGCCGAAATATTATGTTGACACAATTAGCTGCACAAAATTTAACTCATTAAACACATTAAGGTCATGACTTCATGTGTGCTAAAGTTAAATGATTTCAGAGAAATGGATCAGCTCGTGTTTATTAAATCAAGGGGAACCATGTCATGCGAGCCTAAATTAAGAATGATTCATAAACGAGAATATGTACGCCCATGTTAAATATTATAAAAAGAATTTCATTAAGATTTTTAATGATTTTTGTTGTTGCAATTTAGATTTCCGGATTTCCGTGGAGTACATGTACGTTGTCGAGTTATTAATATACATGAAAGGCATGTCAATATTTAGTTCCCCATAACATATTTTATACAAATTCTTCATTTTGTTGCATTTGTTGTTTTCAGAAGTAAATGCTCAAATTGTCAGTTTTCTTACATTTTTCTAAACTTATTTTCTGTATGCATATTTGCTTTATATATTTTAACTTCGTCTGATTTAGTCTTAATCTGTTTATACAGTAGAACCTCTACGTTGACCGCATTTTAACTGACCGAACAGTCATCACATTTAACTCAATGCAAGGCGACCTCTAGATGCTGACTACCTCTGTATGTTGACCAGTTGAACAATGACACACAACAGCAATTTACTCTCTGTACGTTGACCAGCATGGTGTCAAAATGTAAAGTCATCCATCCATGGATGATTTAATTTATTAGCTGCTTGCAAAACGTATAATATTCACCCCTGAACATTAACTGTCTCAGTAGAGGTATAAAGAGAGCTTGGCACCAAATTGGGGAAATTCCCTCAAAATTTCAAAATCAAACATTGCAGAACTTAATTCGAGAGTTGTGCTGTTTATAACCACAACAGGTAGCATAATTGTCTGGACATGCATTATGATCTTACAAATAATCTTCTGATAATGTTGGAATACATCTTCTGGATATTTGTTTGGTATTTATCAAAATGCTTACTGTAAAATTAACTTGCTTCTATCAGGTATCTACTTTCGGAAATAGACCATTCGTATTTTACGCTTTGGAAAATGGGAAATTTAGCATTAAATGTTTTTATGAATGCACTCTAGTCTTAACATTGTCGTCATGAATGTTTCATTAATTGCCCATTGGCTCAAGTTTTTGCAATTAGTAAAAATAATAACTTCGCAAACTTCAAGAGTTGTTTACATTGCTGCAATTTGTATATTTTGGAAAGAATGGCGACAGAGGATAATTATGCGTTTTTGAAATGACTAAATAATGCAACCCGCATCGAATTTGTCTCCATACATCATCTAAATTTCTGTTTGAAATCTTGCAATTTTCAAAAACTACTTTCTGCATTTTTATGAGGAGGAGGATTTCGCAAAGAAAACAATAGCAAATATCTATGTCAGTTTTCGATTTTAATATTTTATGGCTTTCCGAATACAATAAAGTATGCTTTACATACAAGCCCGTTTTTTTATCGGCAATCATACGTGTCATTTACATTTTATTCCAAACGTTGCCTTTTCTCCATCGATCCCTCCCCTCAGAGAAATACTGTGAAGAACGAACATACGGCCTACATTTCCAACATGAAAATTTGATTACCATCCCTGCTACTTGAATGGTTTTACAACGTTGGAGTTAATAATCCCATGCACGCTTTGACAATTTCTGAACTTAACGTGTTTGCTATTGGCATATTGCCGTACCTCATTTTGATGCATCGGGATAAAAGGCAATGATTATGATTGTCATAGCAAGTAAGCATAACGACTGCGGTTACTTTAATAACATGGACCCAAATCAACTAATTATGGAAGGCAGTAACTTTCTCAAACAGCATCCATCAATCTAATCTAATAAATAACAACAGTGGTAGATTGAGAACGCTAATGTTTTGTCTACTGGCTGCATTTGTTTTTCTAATAGGATTACGTTTTAACTTAAGTTATGCATTATGAATTTTGAAAATCTTTGCATATTACTTATTTATAGCGAACTCTTGTTTTAAAGGAACCCGATTAAGAATATTGCTATTCAGCTTTAATTACTTCATGTGTTGCAGAATTTGACTTCTGATGAATGACACTAATAGATTTGCTTAAAGGACAAGCCACAAAGTGTAACACTTTATACCCAAATAATTTACATATGGCAATTTCGTAAAATGCAACAGATGACATTATGTTTAAAAGGAAGATGCAATATTAATCGTATTAAGCAATGTTGTAGCAACTGTTGGTTCGCTTCAATACGCTACCGAAACATAATGACATTCTTTTTCGACTTCAGTATATGTGCCATTTATTGCACTTTTGTTAATATCATCAATTTTAAAGTCGTTGTTTCTGTCAACTTGTTATTCTCTTAGGAGAAATAGTCGTCTCTTTGGATGAAAAACGACTTCTCGCACGCTGGTCACGGATATCTAGGTTATTGAAAGAACATTCCACCAACATGTTTTATTTGGGGGTTCGAATTAAGCTATTCAAAAAGAAGACTATACTGCTTTAAATAATTTTTATATACAATAACGTATTGAATTCAGACTTTTTTTGTGTAAAAATTCTTAACTGTGTAACTGGCCAGTTAAAGTATTACAAGCAAGCACAAGTATCCACATTGTAATAAATTAGTTATCTACAACTATGTTGGGCGTTGTGGCAACGGTTATGTCTGACGCTGTCATCAAAATTAATACTAATTTCATTCCAAATTCACTTTATGCAAGATCATTCAATTTTAATTGAATGATTACAAGATTGCAAGTTCATTTATTAATTAAGACCCTAGCATGTTTAAATTTATTGCAAGATTTTTCATATCGCGGAAAATGATGCGCATGGTCTCTAATAATAGCAATACAATCTGAAATAAGGAATATACTTGTATATTATAAGTAAGGTGCATAAAAATTGTCAGGATAAAAGATCTGCCTAATTTTACCCTGTCTTATAAAAATGACAAATTCTGATTTCGTGATGCCAGAACAGCAATATTATTTAAATGATTTATTAAAGCAATCAAAGTTTAAAATTCAGCATTCAAAACTGAAACACATTTACTGATTAAGTTGAACAAGTTCTTCAGTTGCTTAAGAAACCGAATTCTTTGTCCAAATGAATGCAACAGAAATTATCCTGTCAGCATCTTATGCATCTTAAAACAGATTTTCTCTACAGTTAACATTTCCTAATGCTATTGATTCAAGCACGAAGAATAAGGTGTAAAACATTACCAAACAGCTCGTTCGCATAATAATTAGATCATTTAGGTGAAATAGTTTTAAATACGTTCCCTTGAATCTTAGTTTTTAGACCTACTATAATACGTTTAAAGCTAGAATAGAACTGCTTACCTTGTTTTTCGCGATGGAGATAGTGCCTGTGTTGCTGTTTGCGATGCCAAATTCAAAATGCTGTTTACTCTGAGTGCTTTCTCTATTGTGCGCCTGATCTACCTGCAGTTATATATACCCTGTTGCTCTGGCGGACATTTTGGCTGGTTTTTGATGCCGGTTGGCTAATCCAGAAGTACCTCGAGGAGTAAAGTTCCAATAAGGCTCCACCTCGTCAGTTTCGCACTTGATGCGATAGATACGGAGGAAATTACGAACCTCGAGGATATGAATATTACAGCACACGATAAAGCTCCTTTAGTTTTGAAAATTTGTCCTTCGTAACTGATATGAAAATCACGATTTCAAATGAATATTTCTCTTGTGTAATTCCACTAAGGTTAAACATTCGATTACTGAAATATACTGATTTTTATTCGCAAGGATTGTGGGGAAGTAATGCGGTGAACTGCGTAAGACATGTAAAAAACGGAAATTTTAAGTTTAACAAGTTAAAAAAATTATTTACTGTACTCCATTCTTGAGCAAAATGTTTGATTTTAAAATTTTGTCCGACTGAATTTATATTTGGTCTCGGATATACAAATAGCGATGACAGGCCAGAATTTACTTAAGTCTATTCAACCGTCGGGAAATTTTTTGTTGAAATACACTTAATACACACGATGCATGTTGGAATATCGTTGTTTACTGTTCCTCGTATTTGAAACTGTGATGAGTTTGCAGAATCGGAATTTTTTATTTATTTGTCTTTGATGTCATATTGAGTGTTTTTATTGCTAGAACATCTCTCATGCAAATCGAACCGGTTATTTTGATTGCAAACACCATAACCCAAAACGGAAAGTATGTTTTAATTTTATTATTGTCGCAATTCCTATTTAAAACTGTTAATTTCAGACATTAAGAAAATGAATTTTGTAAACATATTGCGCTCAGTAAACAACCATGGCATGTAGACCACTAATTTATGGCCGGCTGCATAGTTGAAAAGCTACGCTGATCTGTTTACATGTTAAGTAGCTTAGTTTTACTAAGTTTTCGTGTATTTAGTTGCGATTCGATCAATGGAGGTTCGGCTAGTTGTAAAGGCACCGTTTTAGCCATCTGTTCCACTTTTGTGTTTCTGAAACCGCCGTATTATGCGGGGAATATAACTTGCCAGAAGGCTAAGCCTCTGTTTTATTTTATTAAATGCATGTAGCCACAAATTTTAAGTAAATAGTTCCTGTTTATTTTGCATAGTTGGTTTCATTGATTTAAAGGTATACGGTTCCTTTCCATGCATACATTTTTAAGATACCTTGTTACCTTATAATAAATCAGATAAAATGTTGCTGGACCATTAAATTCCTTACTATCGATTCTCGTGCCCTGCAATCCAAGATAATCAATTTTTATAAATATTTCCATTTTGATTAACATCATCTATGAAGTGTCTCTTCCTAACTTGGCAACTGTGAGACAGGTCAAACAATCTCTAACAATTTTACTGCTCCCTTGGGAAATTATCTTCCTAAACCTACAAGTATTTACAAGTCCAACACGTAATTCATGTTGTCACAAAACAATTCCAGATCCTTAACTTTTTATACAAAAATCAAGCAAGGTTTACAGACAATATGCTAAAATTTCTGTCTATATTATTAAATTTTTAAGTATACTTTGTGCTGCATGAAAAATGTTTAGTACGATGTAGCTGAACAGTCTTAGTGGTATTTTGGGTTTGGTTTGGATAATTTTAATTCACAATAAAACTTGTGTATTTCGTTCATCAAATAAATGTTCTTTTAAAAATCGTTTAAGGCACATTTTATAATGAATATTTTATGTGCCTGATATTTGCTTAAGTATAGGCAAGCAAACAAGTAAAATATTTTTATAACAAATTTTCGTACCCATTCATCTTAAGCTAGTCATTTCAACGTAAATCATAACATTGGTTTAATGCCCAATAGTTTGTCTTAATGTTGTACGAAACTGTAATTTTACATGATTGGCGTTATTTAAAAATGGCTAAATGTGAATTCGAGAAAGAGTGCGTGAAAGCAATTGCTTTTCTTGGTAGTTTAAAAAAAATATATGCATAATTAACAAATGAATATTGGAAACCGGCCAGTTTTCTACTATGAAAACAATTTCATTACGTGTTTGTATTAATCATCAATGACTTTTGTTTTACACGTTTGGAAAATTACCACTTATTTCAAATGCATAAAATGTCAGTTTCAAATGTCGTTTGTCATCTCGGGCAGGCATTTCGGAATAACGTTGGGTTGAGGAGAAAAACAGCAAAGTGTGTGAGAATACCTGCCTGCAAATGCCTCTCAGCCGCAATTCCATTAATTTAACGTCACGGTTAATTATTTACTGACTTCCGGTTCCACTCGAACTACTGTTGATTGTTTGCCCTTTGCCGGATTACTTATCCAATTAAATGCTGAATATATTTACCTACACTGATGGGGCATTAATGCACAAGTTTCACCGTTTTCTTTTTTTTAATTTCGAAGTTTAATAGTCATTGAATTGGAAAAAATTGTAATCATGATAAGCACTAACGAAACTAACCAATGAACAACAATTTTTACTCACTTTAGCTATATGACATCTAAAAATAACTTAATTCGTAATCTTTACTTAATATTAGCTATCAAATAGCTAGAAAATATCCATACGCAATACATATTCTAATTTAATTTTTCTATTTCTTTTTCTTAAATAAAGAAACAATATATTATTTCTCTTGTTGTAATGCTGTCAAATTTGTTTGAGATGCTTTCGAGAAAATTGAGTGGTGTTATTCTTTTGATCAATATTCTGACAAATGTTAGCGTTAATTCCTGTATGGCTCTTGAATTATTTATGTTTGATTATATTTTGTGCACCTTTCATTGCATAACTTTCTCAAGCAAGTTCTATTGGCTTTCAGCGAATGTAGAATATATCGCAATAGAGACTTGGTACTTTTGTCATTGCGCTAGTGCAAACCAAGCGCAAATTTGATTTATGTTAAGAGCTTCTTTTTTGTAGCAGGTTTCCATCGTGCGTTCTTTATGGTAAATTTCTCAAACAATTCTTCTAACTTTAATAACTTCATTTCCATCATCCAGCATGGGTGGACCAGTATTATTCGATTTTGAATAAATATATACTGTACTTTTTGTTTTCAATTCCTGATAAATAGCAATCAAATAAGCCCATTTTTAATTAATTTGTTTACAGTTATACAGTAGCATACGGGTCTATACGTTTAAAACAGTACATTTCACATTGCCAACATTGATGGCTTCAGAAGTCATATTACGGGTTTCACATAATGCAAGGCGAGCAATTGCAACGCGTATCTCTCCAGCATGCTAAAACACATTATGCCGCCTCTGTCACGCACACCATGTACTTGGAGCTTGGCCATTATCTAAATGCGCCAAAGATATTCCCGGCAGATCTCTAAAAGTAAGCCACTGATGGATCTGCTTGCTTTTCTTCGAGCTAACAATGGACTTTGATGCATCAGGGGATTTCACACCAAAATCTAGGAAACTAACCCAAAAGCAGCGAAAGCAAGAGAAAATCAACGTTAACCATGGCAACTCACCAGGTACACATGAAATTTGTATTCCGAGATTTCCGCAATTGAAACAACTACATTTCGACGTCATCAGTACTGATTCGGTCACTTTTGACGTTTGTCACAAATCGGATTTTCATGACATTATCTTGCCAATTTGCAGCTGCAGGGCCAATTTTCTCATTAAACATGAGGATCGCATTCATTACAGCAAGGGTCTCGGAACAATACATTGCCAACCAGTGAACCTTGCAACTATATCTATTTGGTTTCGGAACCCAAGTTTCAGTAATCGACACCATTAGGACAAATTTTTCTTAATGAAATTCATTGTAAATGCAATATACGCAAACTATAAGAAGCACAATATTTTAAAACGTTATTTTTGCTACGTTTTACTTGCTCATAGTTTCATTTAGGATAAGCCTTGATACGCTCTTAGTTATTCGTCTATTGATTTTTTCATTGTTTTTAGTGCGTGTTGACATGTCATTAAATATGCGAGTATGCCCATTTCCGTATGGGATGCATGTAGTCGTAAATGGACATCACATATCCATTTCACTTATGTCAGTTCTGTGGGGTTCACAACAGCAAATTAACAATAATGTTCGGAGATCATAATAAGGTTGTTTAGATCCAGGTGAAAGTGTCTCAATACTTACGTTATATTGTCACATGACAGTTCGAAGAATTTCCGTTTGATAGATCAAACTTTAAA
Organism: Rossiulus vilnensis; assembly: GCA_034700785.1. Classification (NCBI taxonomy): domain Eukaryota; kingdom Metazoa; phylum Arthropoda; class Diplopoda; order Julida; family Julidae; genus Rossiulus; species Rossiulus vilnensis. The sequence goes on along the minus strand of JAQIXS010000948.1, from coordinate 11,008 downwards.
TTTTAAGCTCTAATTCATTTCTGTCATCAGTCAACTCCAAAACCCCAAGCTTTTTGAGCTTATACCACTATGGTTTACATTTTATAAAATCTGTATGCCAGCAACTCTGTTAGACTCAAAATCCTGCATGACAATAGAAGATCATTTTCCATTTAGTGAATGTCGCTGAAGGGAATTTTGAATTTCTGTTCATAACCAAGTGAAATCTAAGACGACTGAAATCGAAACCGATTGAAATTTTAAATTGCTCACAAAATAATCTAATCTGCTTAGTGCGATATGCTTACAGATATATTATTGCGGATCAACCTTTATTTAATTAAAACCACACAGTAATTAGTTAAATTTGAAGCGCATATTTAAAAATGTTGCGTATATCTAATATAAGCACACTAAGGCAAACTTTTTCTTACAGTGCACTGTTGTTTGTCAAACTTATAAGGACAGAAAAAACAAGTTTTATGACAATTCGGCACGATATAAGGAAGGATAAATTAATGGATGGGGTTATGGCCAATACGAAGGGCGAAATTATAACTCAAGGTTTTGTAATTAGGGGCGAAAAAGTGTCGCCATCGTCCAAAATTGCGTGACATTATACCTTATTTACATGTACAACATACTTTTGCTTTTACTCGTGAAATTTTGGCTGTAGCTCTATAACGAAAAACATTCATGTGGTATTGAAATTAACGTAGTTGATTTGCTTGAAGCGTGGGAGTATGCGCTTGCATGAAACATTTTCTTAAAGGCATTTGGCTTATAACGAAGAACCATAATCAATTTTGCATAACTAACTTTTACCCCAGGAGGAAAATAAATACATGTTCATGTACAACGCTATTCAAATAAAAAATGTAGCCTATATTCACGAGGAAATAATTTAAATGACATTCATGATATAAATTACAACTTTAATCAGTTTTGTCCCAATGCAACTCAGTATCGAAAAATTTAGCTGGTCAGTTTTCTTTCAGGAAATTATGAAGTAGGGTTGCCTTTGCTTTTTAAATATTATTTTAAATCTTGTAGTTATATTTTACTTGAAATTTTTCAATACGGACTATAACGAATACATTTGCAGGATACAGACGAAAAAACGTGCATTAGACGTTCGAGTTTTTGTTTTATTAAACCAGGATTTGAGGCTATGGTTTAATCCAATATTTAAGGAAGCATCAGACCGTACATTATGTACCGTTTGAATTGACTTGCAGCTTGAATTTCAAAAGAGGATTTCATTGGCTTCATTTTTTCCCCTTTTGATCTGAAACTACTTTATATATATATTTTTTTAAATCTTGTGAATAAAATTTACAATGAAACACGTTGTCATGTACATATGTATAAACTAAATATCTAAAAGCACAGCTTGGCACCACGATGCTTATAATTTCCTATTGATTCTTTGAAAGGCTGACCACTGTTGCTTCTTCGTTTACTTACTTTCTCTCTCGACAATCTATAACATTCGTACCTTATTTTCATTGCCATTTCTGTTGCATGTCTCAAAATACACAGCAATTCAAACTGATAAATTAAGGGTGATGCCCTTTTATTGTACTCATCATCGCACTTTTGACTGCGTGGAATTGTTGGGTCAGACATCGTACAGTGTAGTAATGGAACTCTTCAAGATTTGCCTGGCAACACAAATGGCTTACAAAGTGGATCTAGAAACTTAGTTTCTTATCGATTACCTGACTTAAAGTGCTTTCACAGCGACTTTTACTGTTTGTTTAGGGCATGGTGGGTATCATTTATTGCCAACTTCGATCCAGAGCGACAGAACTGTTCGAAGAGAACTGAAACATTGCCATTAGAAATTAATTGAAATACGTTGATGCTAGTAACAACATAAAGAATTTTGTTTTACAAAAATCTTCCTAACTTTATGATGCTTGCTACTATCATCAGCAATCAGTAAAATATACATACTATTGCCAATGGAAGTTGCATATGTGATACTGTATAAAAATCAAAAATTATGAAATGAATAGTTATTACATCATATTGCAAAACACGTTTCGCACACTTCCAGCGCTTATTTTGTAACCATCAACTCGTTGCGAATTAAATAAGGTAAAGTTCCTATAACTATACAACAAGACGAACACCTTATCACGATACTGAAATGCGTGTGTTACAAAGCAAAGAGTTGCATTTATTACAAGATATATCGTTATTGCTAATAACAAGATTTGGATTTTTTGAAAATTCCTAATTGATGTGGGAAATTATAGCAAAGTTATTGTCTCATAGTGGTTCTCTATATTTTGCACATACTTATTTATATTAATTCATATAGTAAAATGACTTTGACATTTAAAATGCTTATGTTGTCTTCCTATGAAGTCCTTGTCATGATGGCAGATACAATTTCTGTAAGAGGCCATTCCTCTCTGCAGGTTAAAATCTGTTGTCAATCGCAGGCAATCTCATAATGTATCTGGGGCTCAATTTCAGATATCGACCCTTCAATAATGCTACTGCCTGAAGTGGATTGTCTCCATAAATACTGTATATGCATATTCTGATCATTTCATGAGCAAATTTAAGGCAGTTTTCAACTGCTAACAATTAATCTTTATCATTTTCTTGAAAATTAAAAATACATTCATTTTGATGAGCATTGAGTTAATTCATTCTGATTGTACTATATAAAGAAGGGCTAAGCAATCTAAATCCAATATTTGAAAGCCTTGATAGATTTAAAACCATTTTCAGTTCGTTTATTATTAAATTTTCTCATGTTGAACGTCACCTTGTTTTCTCTTGCGCAGATTTAAAAATACGTATTGTTCCCATTTGGAATTTCCTTACCCTGCCAATTGCTATTCGATCAGTAAGCTTGAAACGAGATGCCAGATCCTGAATTGTTCAGCGATGTCATAAGGATTGAAATTCAATTGCAGATGATTAAACATATTTGGCATTGTTCACGATGAAAAAACAGGGACCGTCCATAAATGATGTTGACAGAGATAGATATATTTAAAAATGTGCGACATAAAATTCTACATTGATCATGTACAAATTGAATTTTATTATTTTTGAAAGCAAATTGTCAGGTTTTGAATAAAACTCAGAAATGGCTGTACTTACAAAAACGTATTACAATAAAGTTTATAAGAAGCGATAAAGATGTCTTTAATAAAATGGTGAAACAAACTAATAATTTACTTGCGTGCTTGAAACAACAGTAAACGTTCGTATGTTTAGTGAAACAGCGAATCCATTTCTATATACAGGTGCATCTTGTAATTAACAGTAAATGCACAAAAGTTCCTAAGCACAACTAAGCAATTGACGGAACTTTGAAAGCTAATTAAGGCCGTGAGAACAACTACAAAGTTGTGTAAATAATTTTTCATGTTGTTAAGTAGTTAATTTACTACAAAATGTTACACTTCTGTACATGATTACTTTGTTTATTAATATTCCGGTTAATTCACTACGAGCGTATTCACTTATTAAAAAAGCCAACTTGTGTTGAAATTGCTAATTGCATGTAGTATTGCAAAAAAAACACTTATTAGGTTGAGAAAAGTATGGCCTCAGATGTTGTTTACCTCATTGCTTATATGAATATAGAAGTATTGCCTAGGTAATGTTATTTATAGGAAAGAAGCAGTGCAGCTCTTGACATGTTAATAGGTGAACATTCAAAGATTGAAAGTATTACAAACAAGCGAAAACCATGATGTCCGTGTAAACGGGAAATTGCCATCTTCATTTTAGGAGAACTTTAACCACATTCAGGAAGGCAAACAGAATTGACAGGCTGGAAAACTCTGTATGGTTGTGCTCTGTAATAACATTGTGCACTTTTTGAAGCCATTCTTGCGCATCATATAGGTGCAGGAGTTTTATAACCAACTGAATTTTCTTTAGTTTGATTAATTTGTCGAGCCTTAAACTGTTATTTTTTGATTTTTTTCTTTCGGTCAAAATTGGAACGGATAGAATAAAACCTTATGTTCGGCTTGAAACAAGAAAAACAGTATTTCTTTTCCCTGTTAACGTCTTTATCGGAACCCGAGTTGGACGGGCAGTGCTTGGCGATTTTAAAGTGAAAATGTAATGAAAAGTAGTTCTCATTGGCACACTATATAGTGAAACACATGTTTTATATTACATTGTATTAAATTATGATGGAATGTCATCTATTCCAACAAGGGAAAATGCTATTTCTTTTATTTCGTTTACATTCTGCTGCGTTCTCTCCCCTTTAGGGGGTCTACATGAAGAGGGTTGTTGCAGCTGTGAGTAGGGGAATTGCTGTTTTAAGTTTAGTGTCATTTGATTATTGATAAAAACATTTTTAAGAAATGTTAAAGTAGATCTGGAATTATCACCCCATGGTCAAGTTAGAAAAAATGTTATATCTTCTATGGTGCATCGTGAAGAAAATAAGATTTTGGAACATTTAAAATATTAGTGATAATTGGAGTGTTTCAAGATGCTTGTATTCCGTTAGGCATGATATGTTTAAATGCTCCCACAAGGGTTAAGCTGCGTGACTCAAGTAACAAGGTAAGGGTACTAGTGGTCGTGCATTAATAAATTATTTAAACGTGAATTTATTTTTATTAAAGCCTAAATTTATATTGGGAAGTCTTTCGAAGTTTGAATCTACAAAATGCGAAGTTGATAGTTGTAAAGAAAAATCAAGGGTACAACCACAGATCACATGCAAATAGTAAGCCTTGTTAGGAGTTCTGAAATTATAATTACTCATTTCTTCTAATTTACAAGCTTTTGTTTACATAGTAAATTCATAAATGGCCTTCTTCGATCAGAAGCTGTCTTATTTTGAAACGGGACAATTTTTACATCATTGTTGATAGAAAAGATACAAGCTGGTAATGCATCTCGATCTAAAATTTCCATTTGCAGTAGATGAGGCACCACCACGCATTGTCAAACTGGTTCTGTTTCACGTTGATTTGCTCAAACTGAGCAAATAGACATATGAGCAAGTGGTTGTGACCCTCGCTTCTTTCGTCGACCTTCATTTATTTAAAATTCAATAAATTATACATGTTGCACTTTGCAGATGCCTGTTTCTCATTTGACTATTTTTGAACATTGTACTGAATTGTAACTCTATTTCATGATGTTTGAAGTGACTCCTATTTCGTTTTCATAATTACTATTAATTACGCAATAAAACGAAGTCTACATCATTCATTTTACGTTGACAGACTTTAAAGCAACGTCCATTTTCGTATTTTATTTGCTGTGTGTAAAACACCTAGATGTACGCACAACGTTTCCTACGGGTCTACTTGTTGTCGGTATATTTTTTTCATGTCAATCGCAGCTAATGCATAAGTCGTATTACGCATGTGCAGAATATTCCTATTTTTGTTATTGATCGTACGCCTTTGTTAACTATGCTCAATTGCGGTGCTGTTTGAATTAAACAAAGTGCTGCCACCTAGCGCATGTTTTAGACACTTTAGTCTACGCGCAAACTGGAAACTGTCTCAATCCATTAACTAAGATGTTTGATCATCAACTTAATGATTTGAGTCATCTGACAAGTGAAGAAACAATCGTGATAATTAAATCTAGGAAACGATGAGTTCAGAAAGGAGAATTTAATTTCAAGTAGAATATTTAAATTCAGATAATTCAATTAAACGTATAACTGATAATTAATTCGCAGACATTACTTGTCTAACAAGCTTGATGAAAAGAAAGCTAGTTCGTTGCTTTATATTTTCAACTTTATTCTCAGAATAATTATTGGCATACACAGCAATGGCAGAGTTTAGCCTCAATTATTCCGGCTGATCGATTTGGTTCATGCGCACGCACACTAATAAATGTACAGATTAAAACGGTAAAAGTTTAAACTAAACAACAATCAACAATGCGGGTTGTCACAGTTACAAATATATGTTCTCGTTAGATCTTAGCTAGTTCTTGGGGATTTAAAACGAGAGATAAGAGTGGATCATAGTAACCTGCTTGGCTAAATCCGACATTTCAATAAGCCGCTGTTTGTAATAACTAAATGCTATACATAAAAACGAAATCGATAAGTTGCCTTCTGTTGTCACTAGATGGGACTTGTTGTCCTGAAGCCGAACGACTCTTTCGTTAATTTAAAAAAAAACTGGATTTGTAAATAGCCTAAGTCTTTCTATTAGACGGTTTTCCCCCCTAATTTTTGTTAAGTTTATTAACACAATTTCAGTTATGACCCACTCCGTTCCCATTGATACTATCCTAGACAATATAGTGAATAGTATTATTTATAAGCCGTTATGCTGCGTTCTAAGTTCAATCGGGGGCTTGCATACTTAACATATGTACTTGAATAGCGTATGTAGATTCTCTGGCTTCTATAAGTTCAGATTCGATAACAAATTTAGTAGGAAAAGGGGTTGACAATTGGCTGCAACAGAAGAATCTTTTGGGAAGCAATGGACATCCTGCCTCCTGCAAAAAAAAAATGAAGATTGATATAAGTTAAAGCATCGCCGCCAGATGTTGTCATTTTACAGTCCTGCGAATTCACGATTGTTAACATGAAAGCTATGCATAGAAAGTCCATATAAATTTGACAATCGTATTTTCAAATTAAATTCGTGTAATTATTTTTGTGAGTAATCTAATATGAATGTATACATATACATATATATCATATATATATATACATATTGTCATATATATATATATATATATGACAAAACTGCAGAATAGTTTTGATATTTTTAAAACTATTATCATTCATCAGATGTTTATTGAGAAAAAGGGAAATGTATATTATAAAGTTAACGGTAACATTGTACATGAAATGAAAATAAATGTGGCCAAATTGAAGCATTTAGTAACGTTTTTGTAAACTGCGATAATAAACTAATGTATAATGAATATATAATAATAGTATTTTTTATAATAACTAAAAAGTTTAAAGTAAATTCATGGAAACGTATGTTGTCAGCACTATTAAGTAACTGTCACCAAGATTAATAAAATGTTGAACGAATTCATAATTAGAAAAATTAGGCGGTACTTGCAATTTTAATTTTGTTTATCACGGTCAAATACTACATGTATAGATGTTGCTTTTATTCTGACAAGTCTCGCTCTATTTTAAGTTTATCAGGTGTTACGCGAAGTAATGAAATAATATACAGTGAAATAGTACATTAATATACAAAATTAATTTGTGGATGTGTTTGTCTACTTTGAGGAAAAGGCAGTACGAAAATTTCACATTATTTTAAAAAAATAATGTGAAACGTTGCGGAATAAAATAAAAGTATCAACCTTGTGTGAACAAAATTATTATTTAATATCACCGATCACAAGGTGGCGTTATACTTGCCGAATAATACTTGAAAGATAAAAAAAGAATGATCATGCAAGAATAAATCAGCTGTATAATTGTTATTTTTGAAAAATTGTGAGAGTGGTCATCATATTTCATTGAAATGGATTGAAATAAGCAAAATATTACATCATTTTTTCAATAACCCCATTTCTGCTATATGAATTGAAGGATTCCTGTTACTTATTGAAAATTCAAAGTATAGACATGTGTATGATAAGGTAATATTGATATTTTGCCTCAGAGGTAAGGGTTTCACTAAGAGTACGCACTTCAATCCTCCGTATTTATATTCTCCAACAGACGCTTATTTATTTTATTGCCATGCTGCTTCGTTTTGCCGGAAGTGGACGGCGTTAACTGATCGTCGTTTCCGTCCAGGGCCATGAGCAAAGTTAGCTGCGGCCAAACCCATCAAATGTTTGGCTGCCTGGCTTCCCGAGAAACCACGATTGAAGCCCAAATCAAGGTTCCTTTTGACGCTAAAATAGAAAGCGAGAAGATATTCATGCAAAACTGGAAATGAATCTTAAAAAAACCCAATGAATCTAAGTAATATTCATGACGGTAAATAGCACACAACGTGTTTTTAGTTTTCAATTATTACTGAAATTAATTAAAAAAGCACAATGTTTTCTGAACTTACCCTTACTTTTAAATTTATCATACTTACTTGTCAATATTTGAATTTTGCATTAGATTTTGCTCTAATCTTTCCAAGAAATCGGCAAATTCCTCTTGGTCCTGCTCTTCCAAAGACGAATCTCTCTGACTAAATAGAAATAGAAATTCAATTCAATCAATTGGATTTACTGTTAAGTAATTGTTCAACAGAGCGTAAATCTCTGCATGAAATATCCGTATTGCATCATTTGTATACCCTATTTTATTAGGCTTACTATGATTAGCAATTACACGTATCTAATGTCGATTCACACCGTCCCGTCGTTCTAAATTCTTATTTATGCAGTAACCTGAATAAATTGTAAATATCTGGGCATAAATGTACCGGTATTTAAGCTCTTATTTGAACGTGGAAATTAGTCATAATATATTCAGCTAGAAAGTTCACTTCTTAAATATACCGAAAAAATGTACACATGAGAGCCAGCAGCTCTTTTTCGGTATTATCCCTTCTGCTATAAGTTCTTATAAAGTGTGACATGGCAGGTTGACATTTCTGAGGTTTTGCTGCCTATCTTTATGTAGGACACACATCTGCGCATTGAGCCGAAAAAGTAGCGTTTTCATTCCCTGAAATTCGCAAAAAATAGCACGGTAAATTCGTCAGTAGACGTGTTTATCTTATTTCTCAAACGGTATCGGTCCTTCACAGCCATCCTTATTGAAAGGTGGAATGACCAACCCCTTTTGATTCCGAACAAAGGCTGACGTCATGACAGGGAGTTGCCAAAAACTCCCTATCAATTGTGATGAGCCTGTGCCAAGAAATCCGAAGAATGGTCCTCTGTTTGCGCCGAATCCCCTTCTGGTCTGCTGGTCACACACGAAATTGAGTTCGCCCAACATGATATCTGCATTTTAAAACTGATTCCCATGCGCAAACAGGCGCATATTCATTCCTAAGTGATGGATTTGTACATTTTTTTCTTTTTCTCACAATGATTCCTGTGGTTTCTTTGAATGCGGATTTGATGATATTGGACGGGAAAGATAATTTGAACAAGGAATTGTTTGCTTTTATTTCATCCGAACAATGCACACTCACCTAGAGGTTGGGAATATTGTGCGTTCGCAACCCGTGCCCCTTTCATCCGTTCTCATAAATGCACTCGCTACGACATTGTGGATTTGACTCATCTAGGGATTTATTGCGCTTCATCTGGACGGGGTTTTTTTTTTCTTCAAAAGAAGTTTCTTTATGCAAATTGAAATCAATAGGATTTGTTTGAGAGAGCCTCTACGTCATTGGCGTCGAGCATGTGTGCCAGCTCAGCTCAGCAAACACTTCGTTTCAATTGGCACGAATTCTTTTACCATTCTGCAATCGCGAGAGGAAATGCTATCTTGCTTCTTTTCCACCAATTTGGTGAATATTTTATCAGCGTCATGTTACCGTGTAGTCTTCTCACGTGAGCGTGGGTTTTGGTCTTCTATTAGGACGCCCATAAAGCATTTTTTTCTTCCTTTAAATCAGATGGATGTTATTGCACTCGTACTACTCTTTCTTGAGAGCATGTGCTAAACATTTTGTAGTTAGTGTTTGTAAAAAATTACGGGAACAGAATCCGAATTATAGCAATAGTTTCATTTACAAAAAAAGCCGTTGGTAGAAAATGTTAGCGGATACCCGCATTGCCAATGCTTTTCGATCATATTTTGGTTCATTTAAGCACTAACACTGCTAAATATCTGCTCTTAAGTGTTCCACTGGTCGCCCACTCTTGTACCTGTGGTATTTTTAGTTATTTGATAATGTTACGTTTGTTTGTAAAAAAATAAATACTCGACTGGATATTTTCATTTAATGTAAAATACCACCAATGAAACACGACAAATCGGTATCTAACAATGAATGTACTTACTTGAGCGAAACACATGTTTATAAATGTTTGCATTTCGAATATTTGCTTAAAACCCTCCCTCGCTAGGCCTTGAAATTGTAAACTATTTGTTTTCAAACCGGTTATTATAATGTAATTTTTTTAAATGCTCAAAATGTATTACAAATAATTGAAGATTCGTTTAATGATTTAGTGGGAATTTTTTATAATATCATTTTAAATTATATTTGCATTGGCACCTTGACCAGTCCATTGGTTTGTTCCAAATCGTTAAAGCATGCTTAACTCGAACACTAAACCTTATAACGCCGAGTTGCAAATAAATTTGTGAAAAACCAACTTAAATTTATTTATCACCTTAATTGATTTCCTACCAAAGTCATTGTGTTGATTTTAATCTAGAAAACAATGCAAACCCAACTGCAAATTATACATTAGGATAATTGAAGTCATTACTGTGCGTTTTGTCTGCTGTGCAATATGTAGAATAAAAAGAGCAAATTGAGTTTTTTGCAACTTTATTTTTGCAGCTTACCAGAACATCTAATAAGTAGTTCAATCCGGAATTGTAGCTTGTCGTAATAATTAAGTTAATTTCTAAAGAGTTTTTGCTGTTCGCATAATTAGTTTGGTCGATAAAGTTGTCGCTTTTGATTTGAACTGATTTTTTAAATGAAATTTCTTACTTAAATTCCAGCTCCTGTGATTGTCTTAAACTTATTCTTAGAAAGAAAACGGATTAAAAAACCTTTTCAGATTTTCACCTTATAATTACAGTTAGTTGACATAAGAACTACTGCTTGCATACAGTATGCTTGGACTAGCGCAAATGAAAAATAATTTATAAGTAGTGACTAGTAATATTAAGAAAAATATGTCCTCGTTTATTACGAGTTAGTTACCTCTCGAATTGCAATGACACCTACAGGATTCATGTTAAATATCACCAATCTGATTAATTTGTTTTAAAGAAAATGTTAGCTTTTTGTTTACTGACACACTCAACGCTATGCTGTTATAGTGTGCACATGTATGCAGGCCCGACAAGAGGGGGGGGGGGGAGTTGATGGGGAAAATACCCGGGGCCCCTGGGTTCTAGGGGCCCCGGAGAAAAAATCTATCATGATTTTTAAAT
>JAQIXS010000947.1:0-36177 GCA_034700785.1 Rossiulus vilnensis | reverse complement strand
TGATAAACTTTTATTAAGAAAAAAATAAGCATAACAAACTGTCTCAATTTATTTTTGAAAATTTGTTTCAGTTTTGTATATAAATAAACGGAACATTTCCAAATCATAAAATATAACCGAGACCCTAGTGGACGATCAATTCTACAGGGCAAAAAATAAATTTAGTACACTATAATTAGTATTATATGGGAAAATGTGTGAATAATTATTTGCATGGTGGGCATCCGTTTGGCTCAGCTCTAATTTGTGTAGTTTCACATATTGAATTGAAATTACAACCAATGTGCGAATATGCATATTATGGTATGCAATAGTCTCAAATTTTAGAGCCTCATCACATCTCATCTTTCATATAAAGGCGTTTTTAGTTGCAGGAAAGTATCTACCACATAAAACATTAGTTCAATGAGAAGTCAATATTATAAGTCGTCCTATTTAAGCAACATCCATAGCTTTCAATAGCCAAGAAAACCACTGAGAGCTGACAACATTGGCTGCCAGGAAAGATTGGGCAACATGTAATTCTTGGTTAAATTATTACTACAAGATGCTATAATGAAGTCACGTGGCTCTTATCACCTTTAGATATGCCTATGTGCATCACGTAGATGATAAAACGTCAAATATTTAGGGCAGCCAAGAAGGTTAATTAAGAGACAAATCGGGATGATGATTACAAGAATTTTTGGGTTGACCTGCGGTCAATACCAATGAGGATGCAGGAAAAGTCCTGATTGAAATTGAAAGCTACCAGCTTCCCTGGCATGGGATTGGCTGTGACCCATCGTGCATAGTTCGCAGTCACGGCTTTGTACTAGTTAGGTTATGTTATTAACCTTAATAGGAGCGATTGAAATTGCGTTTTCATCGAAATCAGTCCCGCTCTCTTTTGATGGTGGCCTAGCCTGCAAGATGCGGCACGTTCGAGTCCGTGTCCAATATTTGACCGCTGATCTTCCGATAATCTATTACTCCTTTGTTTGCAGAAGTGTATTGAATGATTACAGGCTATGGCGGCAAAGGTATGGTTTCTGAATTATAGGTTGAACTTTGGGGGTCAGGCATGGGCGCATGTCCACCTGACAGAATATAATCAAGAGCCAATTAGCGGTGGAATTTTAGGGTCGAAAAAGCGCTGAAAACGGGGGTCCAATCCGTGGGGGGACTTTCGAAAAGTATACGCTTTGGCATTAAAATAAATATCTCTTGAAGGATGATGATGATCAGGGATGATTAGGCGAAGATTGCCTCAATGCGCAAACTAGATTTGGCAGAAAACGTGCAATTTGGAAGGCTGCTTGACCACTCGCGATTCTGAACTGTTCTTAAAAATGTGGGTCAAATTAGAAACTGGATTTTGACATGTGAATGATACACTTGTCAATTTTTTTTCTTGCACAAATTTGTGTTCGGCAGGGAAAAAATGAAAAAGGTGCAATTCAATTACGTCATTCTGGAATTCAGTTTGTCAGGCATCTTCAAGCTTCAAAAAAGCTTAGATAACCTTTATTGTTTTAATACTTGCGATGGCATTATACGGCACAATATTTTCTCAATCTTTTGAGATTCAATGTGGATTGGACTGGCATCCAAATTTAGACAAGCACATAATTATTCAGTATACATGTATAACGAATGTTTGTAAATGTCCCTGATGCAACGTACAGCTGCAAGGGTCGCTGATGAGATCATCGATGATATCATAAAACAATTTCTTTTTCGAAGAGTCTGAATAAATTTACGTATATTCTTACCGCAATAACGTGAAAATACTCCCAAAACGCAATCGTGGGTGGCTTCAAGCTTTTCACAAGGTATTTATGTGACAGGTGCACACGACCGGATGCATTTACTCTTTAATCTGAAAATATCGATGGTGTTTGTACTGCCAATCACGCGCGTTCAAGGCTCCGACATGACAGCAAATGTGGAAATTTAAGGTATTCAAATATTTCATGCGGGAGAGACGTGGTTAGCTTTTGCATCGAAATGTGACCACTGTCCAATGGTCAAGTTTGCCTTTGTGCCAAAAAATGAAATTCGGTTTCTCAAATATCGCCCAAGACAGTTTGTTTTGCCTGGATGGCAGCCTCAAAAACCAGCTCAATGGCCATACTAATAATTTAAATACACATAACAGTAATTTCTTCGGAAGGATGAAAGGAAAAATGACCAACGTGTGTTTACGTTAGTACTAAATTTAAATTTCTGAATAACTCCATTTTATTAACTCAAAATTGCATGTACATGTATTAGCTTCATGTGAAATTAGGCTCATATACTGTAAATGTACAGTGTACACTTAAAAAAAGTTAAAAATTAATACCATTTTTCTTTCTTGAGAAGAAATTATCAAAGTTACGTACAATCCAAAAATTCTTGTTCTTTGACAGGTGTAGAAGAATCGGATCTACATGTATGAATATAAAAATTCTTTTTGCAATGTTATTGATCTATTATGCAATTTAACGACACCCTGCATTTAGGTTGCCCATGAAGTATTAACTCGATAATACATGTACTATAAATGCTGTAAATATACACTTGCGATGAGAATAGTTATTCTCCTACAAACTTCCAGAGGAATTTTAGTCAATTCACTATATTAGGTGCATTTAAAAGTGCATTAAATTGCTTACAATCCAACTATTCCGATTTCAAATGGGATCTAATGCACTTGCTGAATAAAATGCATTTGTTTTTATAATATATTCAGGTGGTTCAGTTTCTTTGCTCGCAAGGCTGTTAAGACTCACATTAGGTGAGGAATAAGGATAAACATTAGTTCCAGCTACCCGTTCCCATTTGCTGGTAGCTGAAACTACTATATAGACATCATCATGTCATTCGAATAGGGTGGAGAACGAAATATTTTACAAAGGTATCCATTTGATGGAAAGCGCAAGGAATGTTTATTTACTAGGACGGGAAAACCGTTAATTTAAACGCATACAGCCTTACGTTTATGTCGAGATCGTTGCGCTAGGTACATGCAAAAAAAGAAAAAAATATCCAGCAGTTTCCTTGCATCTCCTTGGGGCAACCGATTTAACTAGGGTTGCCACTTGCCAAGACGAGCATTGAAAAGTGTAACATATTTTTTGTTTTTCGGTAAGAAAGTCAAATGAACAAAAAGTGAAGGTAGAAAGCAAGCTCATTTCAACAATGCACAACCGCCACAAGCCCAGGGTTTGTTTCAAGGCTGAGCCACCTTGCTACAGATTCCCATGGTCGAATAGGCCTACCTCAAATTTTGTGATTTCATAAATTCGGAATGTTTCTCATTCTGGAAATTTGCCAATGCCCAGGTCCAGACCACTGGCGGATTTCCAAGGTGCGCGGCCACCGAAATTCAACCCCGACTCTGAGACAATAAGGTGGCCGTCATTTTGCCTCTCTCCGTGGACCGTGCCCATTCTGGGATACTTCCACGAAAAGTTCCACGCCCCTGTACATTTTCACCATCGCAAAATGTGCGAAACTGTTTTGGCTGACTGACTCACCGAAGGCCCTGGGCCAAGATTAGAAAGCGGGCGTGCTACCTTTGCCTCCTGTCTAAAGACGAATTTAAAATATGGATGTGAAACAATAAAAGCGGGAAATTTGAAAATTTCAGAATACTGTACTTTCATGCACATACAACATTCAAGTTACCCAGGTTACCCCAAATGATCCAGATGACGTCAGTTTCGAATGAAAAAGGGGGGGGGGTGGAATTAATTTTGGTCGCCTACTAGGGTTTCTGTTATGTTTTATAATTTCAAAATGTCCCGTTTATTCATTTATCAACATTTCCATCCAATTAATAAATTTGAAAAAACCGTTATACAACCAGCAATGCAAGGTTGCATTGAAGGGAAGACCCTTTTCGGGAGGTCGCGTAACGGATTTTTGTAATATTTTTAATGACCAGGAAAAATATATTTAGCAAATATAATAGGTAGGCCTATTTGAAGTAAATATGTGAAAGTAATTTCTGCATGACGAGCATGTATTACATTTGTTTGGCTCAGCCTTAAATATGACATTAAATGTGTTTTAATTTTTTTAAAGCACTTAAGCAGATCCTCAATTCTGAAAAAAAAATGACCTAAAAATGACACCCTTTTCTGTACATCAATACCTCATGCATGTAATGACCGAAATTGACGTTCAGTTAAAATATGTATAGCATAGAAACTCCGAAAAAATGCCAAAAGCACAAGCCCCATCAACTAATTTGGTCAAACTTCAAAATTAAGGGTATAGGGATTCCAGCCATTCAAAATTGGTCACGAGAACAAAGAAGTGCGCCGTGTGTTTTCGCTAAAGTCCATCTTCGTGGTCTCATTACCATCTAATCTGGTGCCGCAAATCTGCCAAAAGCCCAAATTTGGGCACGTGAATTCGGCGTTACTCCGGGTTATCACATCGTTCATCTTTATTAAGTTTAAACGTGACTGACCCCCGCTGATCTGGAGTAGATTTTATCCGGAACGGTATCATGCACTCTCGGAGTTTCAAAACCGTTGTTTTGAACATCCGAAAGCGCGTGAATGTATTTCCCAACATTTCCATCGTGAAAATCCAATTACCTTTCATCCATGCATGAATGCGGTCCGATCAACTCTTGTAATTTACTGTCCCTCCGCCAGAGTTCGTGAAGTGATGAAATGTTTCAAAATTGATACCTGCGTGAATAAACGCAGCACGAATCTGCTGCAAATGTTTGGGTCAAAAGCTCCATTCTTTTGGGAACCGCTTGTTCGATAGCAAGAACATTTCATTTCTACACTTTTTCCGCAAATTGAGTAGAACAAACATGGGATGTCACGCCCTAGGGAAGCCCGTAAATGTCACCCAAAATCTCCCTACAAGTCCGGTTGCAACAACAGCGAGACCACCTTTACCTATAAGACCTTTAAGAAAATGCAATGCCATTAATTCGCATTAATTGTACAGAAAATTGTGCTTTAAAACAACTCATGCAAAACATCATTGACACTCTTTCATCTCAGAACATCGTATTACTGTCGTTTTATGGCTTTTCATTCAATTTCTCATTGAAGGGGACGTAAAATCAAATTGGAAAATATTTCAAGAAAAATAAATTGTTTAAAAAACGAGTCATTCCAATTTGAAATTGGATATCTGCTTGCTGAATTTACTACATAGTTTTATTACCAGTTTCTTTGCTCGCAAGTGCAGCAGAATTTTTCAGTCCAGAATTATTCCCCCAAGCTCCAAAAACGGCTTTACCAAGGTGTGCAACCGGTCATTAATTTTCCATTCAATTTTTCTTCTTTTTTTTATAATCACGGAGGTGAGGGAAGTTCATAAAAAAGGGGCACGGGAAACAAGCACGCACCAGATTTACTGACGGCCCTTGGCGAGAAGCGGTTGGAGAGAAGGCCTTCGGGATCAAAGATCAACTGATCCACTTTCGCATGTTCTTTCCACCCACGCAGCCTTAATTGCCTTCACCCCTCGAGCTGGCAATATCACCAATCGACCCATATAAGCTCGATTATCGCTTTTTGCTTTGCCGCTCTGGCACGGTGCGTGCATAAACAACCACGTTTATGGAGTTGGAAAATCGCTCGTCTGGTTACGGTAATAAGGGACAAAAAACACCGATTGACCCTTTGGTCGGGGGAGCTAATGCGGGTAATCTCGTCTAATAAATGCATGTAGGCTAATAGGAAAGCCCTGCTTCGCATGCAAATAGATTTTCGACCAGCCCGTGGCCAACTTATTAACGACCTAGTGCTTTACGGGGTTGCGTGTCCTGCCATCCGGCCGATCGTGGCCCCCGACGTACCAATTAAGCCGGTCGATTAAATGGTTAATGATGCTCTTGGGACTGGTTAATGGCGTTCTCCGCAGCTCTTAACCGATCTGACGTATTAATTTGTCAGCTGGCGTTAATCGCCTGACCCGACCTCGCGCGATGGCCAGATTTAACCCGCAATTCAGCACGCGTACCCCATGGGGATTAAACTGCAAAAAAACCTAAAAAGTTGAAAACAGAATGATACTTCAACAGGGTGATTCGGGGTTTCCATGGTCTGTAGATCTAAAACTGAATGTAACTGCACACAACTGCTTACGGAGTATAACTCAAAACGTTTTATTTAGAGGCATCTTATTTGGCGCAGTGATTTCTGGGAGCTACTAAGAACTTTGTACGATTAAGTTGATCGAATTCATGAAAGCTTTACTCGAAGCCCACAGAAATCAACTATGGTTCATTTTTTACATACTGAGTTTAATAACGACGTTGCATTATGATAACAGATTGCGTTTTGAAAAGCTAAAGTAGACGGACAAAGATTTCTATTGAACATTCACCGTTTTGAATACTGACGTCTTATTAGCACCCCTTACTGCGGCAAATAAGGTGAACTTTATGTAGTTTTATGAGTTTGCGTTCGGTTTTAATTTATATTTGCAGACCATGGAAACCCCGGCAATAATTATGAATCACTCCGAATTTTAACAAATGGATTTGCTGTCATCCACCCTTCCCTTTAAAAGTCGAATATTTTGTTTTAGAAAACAATTACAATTTTTTCAACTCATGTTTATTTAAATAAGGAAATACTTTCGCATGATGTCATGTTCCCTTTGAAATACTTTCTCCGATTAGTTATTTTTTATACTATGATAAAAATAAAAATTGGAGCCTAAAGCTGTGCCAAAAGGATGCCCACCTCGAACGAAAGTTACTTCCACGTTTTTGCTTCGAATACTTGTCGCCAACTAGGGTTTGCTTTATTTTATAACGTCACAATACCCCATCCATTTATAACAAAACAAAACAAAAATCAAGAAAAACAACACTTTAGAGGTTGCATTGCAGGGAAACACCTGTTTCCGGATGTCGAATAATTGATCTTCCCTGCAATACAATCTCCGAAGGCATTTTAAAAAAAACTAAATTATTAATTGTAGTTTTAAACGTGTGTTCATAATTGGGGTTTTTGGTGTTTGCCATCACTTAAATGGGTAGCTTTAATAACGCCCTGATGGCAATCTAATACGCCACTAGAGTAAATGGTATTATACCTCCATTGAAACTTTTTTTCTTGACTTAATCAAAATGTGTGCAAGCTCTGCAAGTCTAACCTACAGATTGTTCAATCTAACAAAACAAATGCTGCGCACAATAGCTCGGGAGTGTTCAAACTAGCCCACCATCGTGAATTTCCAGGCCCAGTATACAGACCAAAAAGATTCTTGTGTACTTATAAACATGTAGAACTAGTGCATACTTCCCATACACGCCTATTTCGCGCACCCCCTGGTGTCCTCGGTTATGTTTAGTCACGATTAAAATCGCGTGGATGAACTAGATTTATTTAGTGGGAAGCCATAATTGACTACATGCTCGCTTAATACTAACTACATAAATCTGACAGCAGGCTGAACCGCTGTGTACACAAATCCATCATGGCTTATACATGATGAATCAGAACTGTGATTTACAGAAAGGCTTAATAACCAGGCAGATAGGTATCAGGGACAAGGGGAAACCCTTTTGGCTGAGGATTTTTGGTCATTTAAAACAATTATGGAAAATAAAAATAAAGGCTAATAAATTACTAAAAACAAACCGTTCTTAAATAATCCTAAACAATATTTCTTTTTTAAAAAACTTGATAGGGAAAAAAAACCTAAAACCAATCCTAGTTTATGCCATCTCTAACAATGGGTGATGATTCGACCGGAAGTTGCCGAAATTTCGTGCCATAACTAGCGATTACAGTCTTCGAATTAGCCGCTGGAAAACAATGCATAATACTAATTATCTGAAGTGATTATGCCCAAATCCACGTACGTTGCGTGTGGGCACTCTAATTAGATAATTACGGAGCCTATATTTTCTCTTATACGACCATGAGCTTAATTAAATTGTTCACGAGTTTAGGGTAGGTAAGTCGGCAGAAATCAATGAGTCTGTCATTTAATTACAAAACTCGCAGCCCTCCAGAAACATTGCCCCGCGATGCAAACTACGAAGACAGAATTTCAATTTGGCTTAAAATGAAATTGTTCCCAATAACTCAAGACGTCTCTACCCCTTTAGGCTCGCCGTGCAAAGCATGGCCATAATTCTTCCTTAATGCTTGTTTTTGCATCTTGCATTAAGGCTTCTAAAAATTTTAGGCGGAATAGGCTGATAATTGGCTGTGCCCAATAAGAACAACTACCGAAACGAGTAAAATATTTCCGAATTAAGACATGAAAGCCGGCCTTTCCATGCTGAGTGCAAGGAGGCATAAAATCGAAAATAGAACGTAATTTTACGGAAAAGTGATCAGCAGGGCTCATAAAACACCAGCAGGAAGCTTGAGTTTAATAGCCAAAGCCTTCGTTTCAAAATGCAGCCAACAGATAACTACACATATGAATAAACTCATTCTTGTTCGAAGTGATTTATCCCCCACCTTACAAAATGTGGTGTGGTTACTATCTTCTCCTCGAAGACATCTAGGCATACTGCATTCCTACTACAATGATGCATTCAGGGTTTTCATATTTTAACAAACAAAATGAATATACTCGTGCTCAATGTGCAATATAATTCTGTAAATGCAAGAAAGTAGAAAATTGTGTGCACATGACAGTAAATGTTTAGCATTCTGCAAAATACCGTGCAAGATTATGACTGAATACAATACGATATACAGTACATACATGTAACTATGGGAAAGTTCTGACCTTTTTTTTGTAATATACAACCACTTTCCATCATTATGCTGTTAGAAAACCATGCTGAAAATTAGTTTGAAATTTTCGATGGTTTCTCTTTGCACTAACAACTTAAGCACATTTTCTGGTGAGTTTTTGTCCTAAAAAGGATTACACTTTGCACTGCAGCGCACATACAAGTTTTATGGCAAATAAAACCAGCCAAAGAAAATATCACACCATTATCAAACGTTAATGATTGCGCACAGCGCACCCAACTATTTATAGGCCAATATGAGAGTCAACGACTAGCTTGGCTAATTAGATATTCTCTAGTAAAAGCTTGCAATTATGAGGGTTAATAAAATGGCACTTTAAACAATTAGCACTCGCGAAATTTTAAACGCTGGGCTGCGAGGGAGCCAGGTCTATAATCTGCTGCTAAAATTTGGGTTATTTTTTTAGAGCGATAACCTCACCCAGCAGCCAATTCTCGATTGCTTTCTTGGGGACAGAAATCGCAGTTAGCTGCCTGCTATTGAAAAGAAATTCGTTAAACGTATTCGGGGATCGAAAAAAGCCGTTTTAATGGGCATGCATCCGTTTTAATTCACGGTGTGTTATCTTCAACAGGTGAGAGCAAATTAAAAGCTGATTAAACTGACAACATTTACTGCGATTTTGGTGACGAATGCCATCGCCAGATGTCAGGAGTCGCAAATACGTGGATGCAACATATATTTGCTTTTTATTATTCCAAAATCTCCGTGTTAATTGAAATTCAGATCAGCTATCAGCGTTTGAATTAAATTAGGGTAAACCGCCAGCATGCATCGTCAAGCGCACTGAGCCAGTCGACATAGGAGAATTTATGTGCTTCCTGAACACAAAAACGGGCGTTGATACTGGCCGGGAACAAGACTTGCGACAATAAAAATTAAATTCAAGGGCAGTAATGTCGTAATCGAGCAGACATGCTTCATTTGTAACACGCTGACAACATCGATGCCATTGCAGACGTCAATTCGGTTCGGAAAGATGGCCGATAATCCCCAGCATATTGCAAAAAAAAAATTTTTTAAGTTTAAATGTTGCCTGTACAAATTTATGGTAGTCAGGAAAGACAAATGATTTATTGATTACATTGATTAGCGATGTCACTGCCTTTTTGCAGCTTTCTTTTGCAAGTTCTCTTGGCAATATGACGTCATCATGTCATTGTTTCAGCGTTATGTACTCCACACTTGTATCAATTTTAGCATCAACAGATGCAATCGATAAATCACTCATCTTTCCTGGACATCATTCGTACTCCTTGAAAACTGAACACGTTTATTTGAACCTAAAATCTTAACCGTTCCTCCCGATACGCATCATACACATTATATTTTGGATAAAAATTACATCCTTTTCGACGATAATTAAATCGGACAAAATACGGCCAATAGTCTATGCAATAACTGTAATTTAAAAAATGTCATTCCTGTTACTTGTACTGATGTTGTTGTTTATTTTGGAACTTGGGTACTGGTAAAATCTGCACAAAGTCTAGAAATCCGACGTCCAAATCTGCCGACCAATATATTCCCCCTCCTTAGTCCATACATTAGTTGTCCGAATTTAGTGAACTCCCAAACCTTGGATGTCGTTTGTGAACGGCCCTGGCGGGTTCGAATAGCAAACAAGTGAGCACACTCCAATCTACATGTAAATAACGTTTCGCTAAACAAAAACGCATACGGCTACTTGCTCTTGAACACAATGGAACAGCTATCTTCCTGTTTATCATGGGTTCGTTTTGCTCAGTCTAAACACTGTTATGCATGGCATCACCAGGGTGCAGAAAAACAAGTCAGTTCTTGCTACTGAGTCCTGACGGTATTCGAGAATCAGTTGGGTTGTTCGGATGCGATGCACAATACTTCATCTGCATCAAACAGCCAAATCGTTCCGTATCAGTAGTTCAAAACCAATGAAAAATCAGCTATTCCAGCAGCAGTTACGCATGTGTGGCTCACGACTGCACGGTCCAGTGCAGCTGATACAAATCGCACCATTGGTTAATTAAAATAAAAAAGAAACAACAACAACAATGCATTGTCGGTTTGCCCTTGACCTCACAGTCGATGTTCTGTCCAGAGATTCAACGTGTGATACACCACACCTCTATTCCTTTAAGCTCATATGAAGATTCCATAATGACGTCATTTTGTAACAACCACATTTCAACCAAGAAAGACATCATAGTCTAGATGACGCTGGCTTTTGGATGTTACCATGCCACTTTCCATGCAGGCATGACAATGCATCCAACCGGAAGCTACATGCTTTACTGATTTGGATTAATTTGGATTAATTTTTTAAATGGCATCCTCAAATACAACTAGTACTTCTTTTTACATCGTAACTTTGATGGGCTATTGAATTTGTTCATTCTACGAAGCAAAACTAATTCGTCCATTCTTGAGCAAAAAATTATATTCACAATTTGTGCTAATAAAGCTAAGGAGACACGCGGAGTACGTGCACATGGAAAACCAGGCCATTTTATGCGGAACAGCTGTAATAAAACGTTTTCACGAAGGTTGACGAGATAATTTTTTTTTGTTTATTTGAGTTTTGAAGTATTTGAAGGAATTTCGCGTAATTAAAAACGGCCCATTAAAATGCTCTAGTTAGTGAACTTGTGCGGTGTAAGCCATGCAAGTTAAATTATTTTATGAATTACTTATAATTGGTCATTTCATGTTGGGAATCACCTAGAAAGTGAAAGTTTTTAAATCCTTGTTTAAGGCGAGTGGGGAACAAAACCTTACATAACTTTGGTAAAACGATATTATGTGATCCTAACAAAAAGTATTGTTCCATTAAGCGGACCTTACACGGTCATTAATCATGACAACATTACTAATGACATTGCCAACAATTTTCACTCCTTCATTACTTGTGAGCCACAGAGGATTATGTTAAATCCACATAATAAATGGCAATCATTCCAACGTTGTGAGCCATAGACGATCATGTTAAAAAAAATCACATCATTACTGGCAATCATTCCATTATATTTGACCTTACACGATCATTATTTTCTGCTAATGACATTACCACTGATCGTGTAAGGTCCGCTTTAGAGGCAAGTTGATGGCAAATACAGAACACAGAATACTGAGCTCTGTTCTTATTATTTGATATTTCTGACAGGGATGTGCTCAACTGAAGTGTACTAAAAACAAAACTTTCAACGTAAGAATAGGAGTTAGCAGACTCAAACTAAGCTGAGTATATATTTGGCCACAAATAACTGTAATATTCTCAATTTTGCCTGAAGTAAGTCTGAAAATTTGTTGAGCGCCTTCTCCACTGCAATCATTTCAGGTGAATCACTACATTCTGAGCACTTACTACAAGCTGATGAGAGGCATGTGTTGAGACAGCCTGAGTGACATCAGTATTTTCCTCCCTCATTCGCTCTAACAAACCGATGCTTCAGATGCGACACCTGAGCACAGCCTTTCAAATTTCGCTACCGACTCCAAATGCTCAATAGCTTTCGTTTCCTCACGAAAGCCAAAATTGCTCGCATTATTCTCGACAGGCAATTAACGAGCTCAAATTTAATTAGCAGCATCATACGCATGGCGGATCGGGCGGAGGAAAATTTTAAAAAAATCGCGATGAACTTGAGTCATGCCGCACGTCAAGTTCAAAGACCCTGAAAAGCGAAGTGGTCTTCAGCCTACCTGAAGTTCCTGCAGCAGTTCGGTTTCATCCAGAAAGACAATTTTGCAGTGATAATTCTTGTTTTTCTCGCCGAAACACTTCATTTTCTGGGCGGCTCTGGTCGACGGCTGGCACAGACCGCGAAATTCGAGCTTTTTGGAGTTGGAAACGTAGACGCGAATTTCAACGGGTTTCAAGAGTCAACCAAGTTCACGATCGACGAAGTCTGCGTGCGAAGTTTCACCCGTTGCCAGACGCGTTGCATTTCACCTAGAGACACTTCGTCACACGTCCGAAACGTCCAGAAATGCCCAATGGTTTCAGCGAAGCACTTGCCGAGAAGCCGGCTTGAAAAGCGCGTCACACGCGGTCGGTCTGCTACGCACGAAACAGCACAACTTTCGGACTGAAACTTCTATCAGTTTTAAACTGCGAATGCAAAGCCGGAGCCACAGGTAAGGAGGTGAGGCCAAAACGAGCCTCCCGATGCGATTGTGCTGCCATCTAGGTGTCGTGAAAGCAGACGTGGCGACCACAATGAGATTATTTTGCAACCAGCTTCCTAACAGAATATTTTCTAAACCATTCTATTGTATGCCTAATAGTGGAAAATGTAAAAATTGAAAACAATTCAATGTATGTAAAGTAGAGGCTAACTTGAAACGTCACAATTAAAAAAGACTGAAAATAGGTTTTCTAAAATTGTATAAAAACAAAACGTTTTTTTTGTAAAAAGTTAAATTTCTGTACAGTGTTTTGGTTAAATACAGAAATGCTACTTAATTTATTGTGGCTTGCATACATATTGCAATTAAAAGGTGTTTAAACTTAATTTATAAATTGGAAGTTAGCAAAAAAGGTCATAATTAAAAAAACTGAAATTAGTTTCATAAATATCTATAAAAACAAAAAAGTTTACTTCAAAAAGTAAAAAGTTTGAACAATATCTTGTTTAAATACAGAAATGCTACTAAATTTACTTTATCTGGCATACAGATTGCAAACAGAAAATATTCATAACTAATTCATAGAGTGAATGCTGGCAGAAAATGTCACAATTTAAAAAAAATAAAAAAAAGGTCATATAAATGTCTATAAAAACGTTTCCTTAAAAAAAGTTGAAATTATGCACAATATCTTGTTTTATACAGAAATGATACTAACTTTACTGTATTTTGCAGACATACTGCATAGGGGAAGTGTTTACAATTAAATTATAGATTGGATACTAACAGAAAATGCCACAATTTAAATAACGGAAAATTGCATTTGATAAACTTCTATAAAAACAGTAAATTTGCTCTCCCTACGTAGAGTTTGGTTGATTTTCGAGATAGCACTTAGCACCTTTCCCAAATACCCCAAAATCTGTTGAAAACACCGGAAAACTAAGGCATGGCATGAACAGTAACAGCAGGGATAAAATGAATTCATTAATTGTTCGCCCACCTTATTATCAGGATGTCTTGCAGGTAAGCTCAACATTTCACCCGTTTCTCTTCCAAATTTCTAAAATGTACGCAGTGAATCAGCATAAAAACGTGTAATGAATTTGTCATATTTGTTCAGCTTTCTGTCAAACACCATTTTCATGGTAATGACAAAGACAGTTGAACATTTGTTTGAAAAAATTAATCACGTTGACATCTGCACTGTACACGTATACAAACGATAATTTATTATTTCTATTATTTATCTATTATTTTATTATTTTCTATTATTTAATATAATGTTATTAATATCAACATTGGTTTCATTAATTATAATAAATTTTATAATGTGTAATATTTAAGTGTAAGGGAAATCGAGGTGTTGTGACATTATGGGTGGGGTGTAGTAAAATTTGTGACAATTGTGACAAAGGGGTGGGGTGTTTAATAAGAGGTAAAAAAGTGTGACATCATTTATGGACAGCCCCTAAAACAATTTTGATTGTAAAGTAATACCGTTCAATTTTGTGAGCATGAAGGTTTGAGACAAAGAAATAATGGTAAACGTATTCAAAATTAACTGGTCATCTGTGAAGGCAACTCAATTCTTATCTGCCAGATGTCAACCCAGCCTCGGGAATATCCCACACAACTTTTGCTGAAGGCCTGGGGTCCACACAATTGTTTTTTATGGTTTGACCTGCTTACGGGCATTTTATGGAGCTCCACTCGGCTTTTTTCATAATAAATAATTCAGGCGGGAAATAGCGCAATTCCCATTGATTCCCCAGAACGAATGGACCCATTTGGCTGGTTTTCGCCATCGTACTGCTTATGCGCTTTAAGAAACTCGCTGCAAACAGCAGCCTCTGCCGCCGACTACACCTACTGCAGATTGGATATCGATTTCATTTATCTGCCTTGGAAACTGGCGGCAAAACGCGGCTCGTCTGTTTGCCTTCCGTGTCGACGTTTTTTTCTTCTTCTTGAGTTCGCTTTTCTATTCATCGTCGCTGGCGCTTCCATATTCATACGATGCAAACGATCGTGCACAAACATGTACCTGAGCGCTCTTATTCCTATTTGCCGCGAGGAATGGAATGTGGAAGATATCACTACAATATGCACCCGGGACGAAATTCAAATTGAATAAATAAATTTAACCATAAATTTTGCAGGCTATGAAGGTAGATAAAATGAAAGTGAAAATGGCAACTTCTCCATTAATTCAATAACCCACCACTGAAGAAAGATGGTTGTAAGAAGCGAAGTCCTCTTTATAGCCATCATTCGGCGAAATGCAACGCTCCCTCTTGAAATACTACAAACAGGGGACTCCTTAAATACCATTCCAATCATTTTCTTTCTTTTTTGTTTTTGTTCTGGTGGTTATTTTATTTTGGTATATTATGACGACGCGAAGTTCTTATAGATTTTACTGTTATTACCCAATAACTGATTGGACAGACAATGTTTATTCTGTCCAAAAAAAATTTGCTCCCATATTTATGCTTCAGATGTTATAGTTGCTTTTGCACGGTTTTTAATTTTATTTTATAAGTAAGCGAACCCTAGTGGACGACACAACTATACTACAATTATAATACGTACATTATTTGAATCAAAAATGTGCATTTTTTTTCATGGTGGAAATTTTTTCATTTGGGCTTAATGGAATTGTTTACATGTACATGTATATGTTTCAGAAAATGGACATTACCAAGGTACATGTATAGTAGATTTGTTGGGTGATATGGCAGCTTCCAAAACTAAATTAATTTTCTACGAGGCTTTTTTTTTTAGAGTGCATTTGCATGTATGCTGCCAGATTACTGAAAAAAATGCGTGCATAACGAAACAGGCTAGAAAATGAAGTAAAAGTATCATTGAATATACTATACCTGTGCATGTTATTAAAGAAGGAAGGAAAAAACGCCGAGCAATCCAATTCTTTGATTAAATTGACTGCAAAATTGTCAAACTGCAAACCATTTATTGATTATTCCGCAGTTCTTGAATGCGACTTTTTTATTCAAGTACATGTATTGAGATTGATTTTTGTGTATAGATATTGTGATTATTATTTACCTCGAATAAACATGCTAGTCAATCAATTGGCCAATTTCTATTCAGAAATGGAGTTCCCTTGTTCGTTCCTTTTAAATATGTTATTTGATCATTGCGATGATGCTTTGAATGATTCAAGAGAGCGGATCCGCATTGATACCCACATTAAAGTTGGCATATTTTCCTCGGATACATGCTTGTTGTCTCATGCTATTGGTGGTCTTTATTTTAACACCATATTACTTTAGTTGTAATAGTCTTGATTACCCTTACGGATTAAAGAGGTTTTATTCGACTGCCCAATACAAGTAAAGCTCGTACTTATCTGTGAATGTGTTTCAGAAACATAAGTCGCCGAGCGCTTGTATTCTTCCATTTCACTTACAACTCAAAGAATAAAAATGTCATTACAATACGTCAGCAATTGATTCGTCAGAATGTTTTTACTGTGGCTGTCAAATGCAAGAAAATATGCTTAAATCAATTAACTAAAAACAAGTGTGTAGGCCTGTAACAAACATTAATTGTTTTTTATGTTCGATTATATGCTAGTTTTCGTGTGTATGATTCAATTAGGCCTATGACATTCATCAACTGTGCCATGTATGCCCTGAAGAAAATAACTTTATCTATGATTGAAGAGTGCCTAACCATATCGTCGTAAGTGCACGACCCCCAAAATACGTTTGTTTTAGCTTAATACATTGTAGGAGCCATTCCACATGTTATAAACAAGGCTGTCACTAAACTGGAAAACAGGAGCCGTTTAAACTCCAAATAAACCTTGACATCTTGTCAGACTGGTGTAGAAAATGGCAGCTTAATCTTAATAAGGAGAAGTGTTTGGTAATGAGATTTTCCCGTAAGAGGACGAAAACTGCACCTGACTACAACCTGGAAGGAGTTCCTCTAAAAAAGGTGTTGGGAATCACCATTACCGATGATATGCGCTGAAGTACGCAAATTATTAAAATGACAAGGGTAGCAAATATGCGCCGTAGATTTGTCCAGCGAACGTTTCGGAATTCCTCCCAAAATCTAAAGGAGACTTTTCCGGCCTCTTCTTGAATATTACCGCCCTATTTGGAGTCCCTACAGGGTAGGACATACGCAGGAACTCGAAATGGTGCAGCGGAGGGCGTTCAAAATTGTTATGGGTAAATACCAGCGAGACGAAAGCGTTACCCAAATGATCCATTCTCGAATGGGACACGTTGTGATCAAGATTTATTTAGTTTTTGAAACGCTAGTTTGGTGAAGGGAATACTTAAACGTAACCACCAAGGTGGTAGAAATTGTCATAATAATCCGCGTATGGTTCTGCTTGGGTACAGACCCATATTACAGGTCATATTTTCTGCATACCATCAGACGTTGGATTTCTCTTCCAAATGGTTATTATTGGGGCCCACCTAGATGCGGTGGTACTCGCCGAATAAAAAGGGTTGATGGATTACACCTACTGAGTTGAGTTGAATTGAACTTGGAATTGTCTGGGAAGTTGAAACACCCTGGAAAAGTCAGAGAAATTTTCATCCGATAAAACTCTAGCCTTAAATTGCCATAATCTCAAATTATTAATTGGTAATTAGGCTATACTCCTCACATTTATGCAATAATAGGGAATTCTCTTATTTTCTTTTTCATAACACACTATCAACTTTTGAAATAATAAGTAAAAATATCAGTAACTGGTAAATATTATTTCCATTTTATTCTATAAGCATTTTTGATAGTCAGGGATTTTTTTCTCCAAATACCTGGAAAAGTCAGGGAAGGTGAATTAACCTTTGGTGGAAACTCTACATATATGTGGTGAGGAAGCAGTTGGGACAACCCTAGATTGTGCCACAACAACATTGTTACAACAACAACGTGTGTGGCACATATACCGTTTTGTAATGTGCAAGTTGTCCAAAAACGAAAAATGTCGAGATAACCACAATGTTTTACCAAGTGTGCGTTTCTGTTGTTTAAATAAAAACTAGTACTAACAATGTTTTTCACGACACTTGTCAGTGTTTAACTCTCCTGACAAAAAATTTTTTTTTGGCACTTATTACCGGTACATTATAGTTAGGAACCCTTCAATTGAGTGTGATTATATTAGTCTTGCACAGGAAACTTATCTCATCGTGGTATGTGAGAGTAGTCCTGAACTCGAACATAGCAAAAGCATATGCTGCACCGCGTATAATGACCAACTAATTTTCTCTACAGGTTTCTAATAAAAACTATTGACTGACATATTTGTCACTTGACAAATTTCCCTTCTTGATAGTTGACCATCCATTGCTCGTTTTACTTTAAAGTGTTTTTTTTCTGTTGAATTTATTGCAGGTATGGGTTCGTCATCGCAGTCACGACAATCGATAATATCGGAGCAGGACTCATTCAACCGGGACGAGGCTTTGTGGTTTATCCCGTGAAATATAAAGCTATCGTTTTCCGGCCTTTTAAAGGGGAAGTTTTGGATGCCGTTGTAACGCAAGTCAATAAGGTAATACTCTGCCAGCTAAGTAATGCCCTTTCTTTTCCCTAGTGTCAGGCCGTTTATTTTTTCTGCGCAGCTTCCTGGCTCTAGAAACTAGTTAACACCACTGAGTGTGGCAGCCATTTTTCGTTTTCATAGTTAATGACAGTAATTTCCAGGAAATTAGGTACTGGTCTAAGGGTAATCCCACTACTTAAGGCGAACGAAAAATGAGCCCGTTACCAGGCTACGGATATCTCATCATCTCATTCCAGCAAGATTTCCCTTCTAAGAAACAGAGGAGACAGCCTAGCATACTTACTAAATATTCTACAGCATATTCATAACAAATATTACGCTGGAGACAAGGTGCCATGGCAGTATGTAGTAAATTACAGCGTACAAAACAACAATGGAAATCTCAGAGGCCAATTAATAGTTTTGCCAAACTTTCGCAAAGAGTAGTCTTCGAATAGTTGTGATCAATAATCGATGTCTAACTCGGAAATTGACTTACCCAAATGCTCCTGGTATTTTGATAAATAAGGTACCATTTTTTAGATGACATGCTGTTTACCAATGTTAAAACTTCTGAAGGTTTGCAAATGTAAATCATGTTGTCAAAATGTTACTTAATTTGAGAAAAATTTCGATGAAGTTCGTTTTTGTTTTCTTAATTTGTGTAAAGCTGACACTTTTCTACGAGATAAGAAAAAAAAAATGATCACCTGTTTTATGTAAATAGAATTTGGAAACTCAAATTCGAAATCAGCTGTCCGTGATAGAAATAAAATAATGTTGAAATCACCTACTGTATAAAAGCTAAGAAACAAAACATATAGTTTAAGACTAGCATTAGGGACGCCCGTCTGGACGTTCTATGGTCGTCAAATTTATGGGTAATGAAACAACAAAAACCGTCGTTATGACGAATTACCCGTTTGAGTGTCAGAAATTAAAAAAAAATATTTTTCGATGGACGCCATGTTTTTTGTGAGCTTTGGGCGCCATGAACCCTAGTTAGGCATGCAGTAATCGCTAGGGTTTCTAAATGCGATTATTTAATGGTTTTCTGGGCCTCATCATGCCTGTGTTATGGGAAGACCTCATTTTTAGATTGTGGTTTTCAATAAACAGAGTGCCTCGCATGAATGGGCCCTAAATCATAAGCTTTCCCACTAACCATACAACCTCGTATATCACGAAGTAATAGTCTTATGTATATGGTGTTCTAGAAAAGCTAGAGCAGCATGGTTTCCGCAGTCACTAATGAAATACTGATTTTTTATCGACATTACTAAACTTCCCATGTTTCTCCTAATGTTTGATATTGGAAAATCACTCTTCGTACCACAGAGCTGCTTTAATGATGTAATTCAAAGGACTGATTAATTTGAAGTTCTTTCGAGTTACCTTTCAATCATTATTAATAATTTCTCATTTTGTTTTACCTTGAAACAATTTAATAGGAAAAACATCTTCCTGATTAATCGCACATTGGAACGTTTATGAGATGATAATTGTTTCAAGTAAGAACAAACTATTTCATTGAATTGAGCCCAACAAATTTATCTCGGTGAAGAGAAATTGGCATGTTTGGGACATTAGTGTTTAAAATGCTTGAAAGCGTTTCCAAAAATAGGGCACTATTCCACTGGATTAATTCTATCAATGCTATCAGTTGCCAATAGCCTATGACGTATGTCAGAAAAATGTGCGAGGTTTGAAGATTCAGCGAACTGTTTTATTTCACTGCCAGCCAGTTCCCCCTCCGAAATGATGCCCGTCAGGAGGTTGACCATATCTGTTCATAGCACTATAGTATCGAGCTAATGTGCAACGTGATATTTCTTTCGCTTGACCCGTAGTCTTTTTTCCATCGGAATGAATTTGCTTGGGTAGAGTCAGCCACTATTGCTGCTACATCATCTATATGATTGTTTTCTTTTTTCTCCAAGATTTATCTCTCTTTTAACGAATGAGCGACCGCATTGCAATTTGCTTCCTTGCGTCACCCATCAGTTCTCCTGTCGCGAGATTTTGCCCACAACTTTGATGTAAAAAACATGCCGCTGTTAAGGAAAATGAAAAAAAGAGCATGTAGCATTAAAAAGGAGCTTTAAAAATCAACCCTTGTATAGCAACGACGGAAGACCGTACCATTCTGAAATCATCACGAATTTCATCCATAATCAGAAGAACAAGCTCACTTGCAAATTCCATTGTTTGTTTTGTGTATCAAAAGTTGCAACAAAAATTCCCACAGGAGCTGGAAAAACCCGGAAAGGTCAGGGGGTAGAGTACAGTCAGGCGAATTCTGAAATTTGATTGTCAGGTCAGGGGATTTGCTAACTTTGAATCATAGGTTCAATCCAGGAGTTATTTCATGTATTGATTATGGTTGATGACATCTACAGTGATTTATAGGTAACTACGTGAACTGAAAGAGAAGCAGAAATTGGAAGCGGAGATAAATGAGAAGTCCAAGTTTGCCAAATTAAACACAATTCAGAGCATCTAAGTAATTGCGTGAAATTTGAATGCCGTTTTGTGCAGAGAAGCTTAAAAAGTGCTTTCTAAGATGGGGAACCTTGCATGTCACAGGGAAATAAAATCTATATATCCTGGAAAGCCAGGGAAATTCTGTTGAAATAATGAAGATACGTCATTCTGCAAAGGCATGCACTAGCTGATGCAGAGGTCTGACAGCGTGGTCATTTGCATGGTAAAACAGCTTTTGATTGGTTTAAGCTGTACAAACGCCTAATCTACTCCAATTAAGCTCAAGTTTTTATTTCATTCTGATGCAGTACACAATTTTGTTTTGTGAAAAGAAATTGAACTGCCGGTTTCGTTGTGCGCGAGATGTTATCCTTAATGAAATACATTTTAATCAACTGCTGTATAATATATTTTAACACGTGAAATTATGTGAGCCCTTTAAAAAAGGGAAAAACTTGAGTAGCAACTCGATGTCGTTATAGCGATTCAGTGAATCGCATAGCAGTGCACTAACATGCTCGATTAATTACTTCTTTGGAAATTCGTCTCTAATGGATTTCTTTGTTTTGGCAGGTGGGATTGTTCACAGAAATAGGACCATTAAGCTGCTTCATTTCAAGACATGTAAGTCTAAGCTACAACCTGCGATTAGGCCATTCATGGAAACAATTGTTCGCAAATTGCATTCCAATGCTGTTTTTGTTTTTCCTTTAACCTCAGCGCTAGTGTACTTTTTTTTGAGTGACACATTCCATTTACTGCCTGCCACTCGATGGGCATGCGTGTGAGACGCTTCTTGCGGAAAAGTGCTTTTTCTCTGTGGATTTTCATGCAATTTTCCATAATTCACTCGGAGATTAAATTTGCGCGAAATCCTGGCGGTGCGTATGTATATAGGTGTGTTTGCCTTGTGCACCACCAGACTGGCGGTTTTATGTTTAAAATGCGTACAACGCGAAAGTAATCGTCTGGGGAGAAATAACTAAAGTGAGCTGAAAAATGCTGTGTTTTTTCTCCTCGTAATTTAGGCCTTAGGTAATTTTACTCTCTAAAAAGATGCATGTGTTGCTAAGCACGGAATGTTTGAAATTGCCACAACAGGCAAGGTTTATTGCTGCCACTGGCACAGTGTGCCCATATGTGTACACATGTTTTCCAGACAGATTGGTTCAGAAGCAAGGTTTAGAAAGAAAGGGTCTTTGTATCTATCATTCATAGGTACTCTCAAGCTTGAACATGCGTATATTTCAAAATATTCAGCCATTCTTGCCTGAAGACGAATCTTGTGAATAACGAATATCCACAACATTTTGTAAAAGAAAGAAAAAAAAGGCAAACCTATCACAATCGCTTCGACTTTAGCCTTCTTTCCCCAGTTCGAGTTATCAGTTCTGCATAAATGTTTCTCAATCAACCATTGAGGAATCGACAGAATTTTTGGTAGCGTCATTGAAAACTTTGTTTCACAATTTCAAGACTTCCTATCCCGCTTGGTATTATACCAAAGTATTGAAAATAATTATCAGGCCTATTAGACCTTAATAACAGATGAATTTCCGAGCATGCTGCTTCTTTCTGTGCGATAATTCGGAGACAATTATATCCTATAATTTTGTTTGCTTTGATTGACCTTGACTCAACGTGATTTTTTTCATGTGCTTGGTTAAATCCTTTTTAAATTAAAAATCGGTGTGAAACAAACTTTGAATGGTTGTCACTTTCAAGTTTGATTTATCAAATAAGTTACCGATCAGGTCATTTTATCAGTTTTGATGTGTTGTTGTTACCCTAACAATAACAAACATGCGAAAACGTTCATAAAATGCCCTGGTTGGTAACTTGTTTGATAGATTTTATTGAAAAACTGCAACATTCAAAGCTTGTTTCACACTAATTTTTAATTTAAAAAAGGTTGACATATATTGGAATGTTACATGCATGTACGCTTTGCAGCTCTGTTATTAGCACTAGGCATCACCACTGTAGGCCATTGATTATGGATTTTCCCAAGCCATGGGTTGTAGCTTGTCTCCATTTTCGGCATTCAACGTCGTGTGCATGCAAATGCTACTTGGGAGTTTCCCATTTACTATTTGCATCAATAGGGTTCTGTAGGTTGCATTAATTGGGGTTAATCGGAAGTGGCTCTGCTTAGGGAATGCAATCATTGCCGCAATGGGCTAAATACTCCCATGCTCCCGTTCTTGATGATAAGTGCCCTATTGAATAGAAATGGTGCCTTTCAAAAAGGCATAGATTTTTTTCGCACCCAACCACGATCATCCATATAAAAATGCCGCTGCACAATACGAAGAACCTTTCATGAATTTAAAAGCAAGTTCATCGATTTCCCCCCTAAATTTCCTGGAAATTAATTGAAAATTCTCGTTCAATTTTTCCCAGCTTAAAAACATCCATTCTCAGCACACTCAATACCTTCTACCTCCCCTCTCCGCGATGTTTTTTGTTTTTGTTTACGGAGAGTCCAAATTCATTGGCATTCGTTTTCGTAAGGTGTCAAAAAAAATGTCAAGCATGTGAATCCAATTTCGTAAGTAAACTTTTGAGCACCAGGGGGCTCCACTTATCCAGGAATGGATCACGGATAAAGCGCAGTGTTGATAGAAATGTATTGATGAAAATGCCAAGGTGTACCATAGATATTTTTGTGCGAGGGATGGCTAATGGTTGCGGGAGATAGGGAATTCTTTCAAACGCAGGGTCATCCGACAATGTGCTGACTCGTTCACATGTTATGTTCCAGAAATGATTTGCGCAAAGGGTTCTGGGATTGGGGATCGAATGAAGGACTCCATTCATCCAGAAGGGATCCGATATCGTAACCCCATGTTTTCTCAATCGATTTTTGGAAGTAAAAAACGCCATGGAAAAAGACGATTCGATTCGCAATTCGAGGGATGTTTGACGCAGAGTAAATGATTGAAGGAATGTCGTTCCACTTTCGTTTTTCTAGGGCTGAAGAAGAATACGGAATGGGCTGGTTTTATACCTGCCTCAATTTGTGTACGTTTATTTGTCCTATGCACAATCCTTTTGACTTTGCTTATGGGCTGGTTTGGTATTCATATTTGTAAATTCACTCCCCTCAATTTCCTCTCTACTTCCCCACAAAAAAAAGAAACTTCTATTGAATCAATTCGTTTGAGTTTGAAGAACCTCGCTGGTGGAGAATCTAAAACAAATTCAAAATTGGAACGACAAGATGGTAGATGTTGCCGCAATGTTTTAGCCAATCGGGGAGAAAATTCCTGCTATCATGCACAC
This sequence comes from Rossiulus vilnensis, assembly GCA_034700785.1. Lineage (NCBI taxonomy): Eukaryota > Metazoa > Arthropoda > Diplopoda > Julida > Julidae > Rossiulus > Rossiulus vilnensis. The sequence continues at coordinate 12,027 of JAQIXS010000947.1, read as the reverse complement.
AGGATATCCCATAATACAACGGCTAAGTCCATATTTCATACGTTTGTTTATAACGGACTTCCTCTAATAAATCCAGCTGAGACGCAACCAATAAATTCGGCCATATTCCAAAATCTCTGCACCCACGTAGACGAGAGAACCTAGCTATTGGCTGTCTATCGATTTTCTTTCATCCTCTGGGTTCCTTTTTCCCATCTTGTAATCCGCCCCATGCCGCCACAAATACATTAAATTTCCCCGATTAAAGTCTACGCAAAGAGGGTGTAGAACTTTCCAAAGCAGATCAGAAAACATCAGCAAGTTTTTTTCCCTCCGGTTTGCCTGCCTCTTCTCTTAATGGCTGCTGCCAGAGTTCAGTTCCATTTTCCTCCCAGTCCTCTGGAGATATATGGAGCAATACTGCATAATGAAAATCTATATTCTTGAGGTCGTTAATGCTTTCTTACAATGAATTTATGGGGCATGCACTAGCTTGTAGCTGTATAATTATGTAATTTCATATTTTTTATATCCAATGGTATTTTTCCGCCGAAAAATACTCGTTTGGAAACCCTTACAGCCACATTGGTTTGTATACAGACTCGCCAGCCCAAACACGACTGCATCCTTACGTTGATCTCAAGAAGAGAAATTTATTTTCGCCTTCAAGGGCTTGCCTTGAATGGAAGCAGTACTATTTCATTCACCGGAAAGGCTAGCGCGATTGATTTCATGGCCGTATCATGTTTACTTTATCGCTTCTGTCCGAAAGATAGCCAAATACTGGCATACATACACTGTACATACTGGCACAGTTAAGGCTGACCCAAACGGATGCCCTTCATGCAAGAAAGTTGCGCTCACCTTTTTTCTTCAAATAGTTTTTCTAATTTTCTAATTTCTAATTTGTTTTCATGTGCATGTATAATTAGTTGTCCACTAGGCTATTCTTTATAATTTGAAAATGTCCATTAATTTATAAAAACACTAATCAACTTAAGATTAAAAATTGAATTGGAGGTTGCATAACGTTTTTTTAAAATTCATTTAATTTGAAATAAATAAACGGGACATTTTCAATTGATAAAAAGTGGACAACCAATTCTACTGTGTAATTCTGTTTGCTTGATGCTTATAGTTTGGGTTGATCTGAACCTTAATTGCTAAAAAGGAAGTTTTATGGAGAAAATTTATTTTTTATCAGAGTACTGTGTATGTATTTTTCCCAAATTAGGTATTGCATCAATTTATATTATAGCATAAAAAATACATGTACGCATGTGAACGAAACATGTGGAACTCCGTACTAGGATATCTTTACAAATTCTTGTTCGGTTTGAATCACATTTTCCCTTCAAAAAGAATGAAACTGCATGTTTTCAATTTTTGATCCACATAAATGGAATTAAAAAAATTCATTTCACGATAAATATTAAATCATTTTCGTTTCATGCTGTTAACAAATGCACACAATCGTTTCCCTCTGAACGTCGTACATAAAATGAATGCTAGAAAATAAACTAATGAAGTGAATGCTGCTTTGGCGACTTCTAGTGAAATTGTAATAAGCATTTCATATCATTTCATATTTAATGTTTTCTGTTGTTGACAATTTTTTGCGGGAATATTTCAATGCGGTAGGTCTATGGTCGTTTTTCTATTTACGAATATTTATTTAATGATCACTTTGAGGTGAGTTGCTGTATGATATGAAGTGGAGGCTTTTCAATTGTAACGCCATACATGATATTATTATTCATGCTAAATATTTGTATATTTGATTGGATTTGGTAATTGTGGTTGGAGGTATAGTAATACAAATTGTATAAATTGTAAGTTAACACAGAAAGTTGCGAAATGAATGTAATCTGATAATGTACATTGTGTACTAGTATTCTAGGCGAATAATTTCTTCTTCAGATTTTACCCTTCGTTGCATTAATATACCCGTATTCTTATTCATCTATTTTTCTATCCAGTCAATACCGTCTGAAATGCAATTTGACCCAAATTCTAATCCACCTTGCTACAAAACTGAAGATGAGGTAAGAAATAAAATTTCATTCAACTTTGAATTAGCCTGACATGTTTTAACTAAGATATTCTTCTAATTTTGTATTAATCACCGTCCTTTGACTTTGTTAGACATTGATATTTTAAATGGAACTTGCTTTTACGTCATGTCATTTGATGCGTTGTTGCGTATTTTATCCTTTGAACAGTATTAGTTTCTCTGATCTAATAAGATCTGATCTGAAGTGCAAATCGTTCAAGCATGCAATCCATTCATTTAAAAATGCTTGAAAATGTGTTGGTCCATAAAATTATTCTTACTTTTTATTTTTACAAACAGACTATTCGTATAGAAACTTAATTTGCATGCACGTTTCATGAACTATGATACACATAAGAATGATATTAATGCCTGTATGAATAAATGTCATTCTTCTAATCTATAACTATTCAAAGCATAACTACAATTTAAAAAAATCCGTAAATCAGTACCAAGCTGATGATTTTAATTCTGCATGCTGAGAATTTTACTGAAATATTTATCCGACAATAAAGGGATATTGAATGTTGCTCGTAGAACATTTGTATTAAACGTGTTAACACAAATGTAGCTCATAGCGTTAGAGTTGGATTAGCGGTATAATGGATTAGTTGGAGATGCGTTTTTAGCTCATGACACGTTAATGTATGGCAAATTAAGATTTTCATTGCCGATTTAAAAAATAAGTAAATTTCTAGATGCCATTTACTCTTTATGATAGTATTTATCAGACTGATTTCATATTAATTTATTCTTGTCCACCAGCATTCGGCTGACTTCTCTCATTTCTCATTCGTTTTTACCACTTCTCGGGCTTTTCGGTTTGAAAAATAGACTTGCTGCACTTTGTTGTTGAGAAGAATCTGTACTTCTCGAGCAATTTTTCATCAACTTTTCAGCTTGAGCTGTTCAAGAAGTTTAATAAGAATGAACGGAAGCTTTCCATTCTTTATCCCTCTTCAAATTTATCAAAAATTCATGGCCAAAGAATGGAAACTCTGTTCTTCCATATATCATTTCTCTTTAATACTCGTTTTTTTAAATTTGCATATATTGTTGCCTCTTCAGGACATGGTTATTCAACAGGACGATGAAATTCGGCTGAAGATCGTGGGAACCCGAGTAGATGCTTCTGATATCGTGAGTTTTTTATATTTGAGTTGTTATCTTTTACTAATTGTTAATGTTGCCACGTTCTCTGCATGCATGCTCAGAGTTGCAGTTTTCACTCTTCCTTCCTCCCTTCTCCTCCTCCTCTTCCTCCTCCCGTTCGCCCCTTCCCTAAAAAGACTATGGGAATTATAAGGATGTCATCAACTATTATCTATGTCCTGATGTTGTTGCGTGAATTTTTTTTGCGTCCTTTTTATGCCCTACATGTCAGCAGTGACCATGCATTAAAGCTTTGCAAAGTTTAGATGCTTAGTAAGGTTTAATAAATACGCTGCGTGAGCCACATTAAGCTTGCTCATTCAGTATTTATCACTGGGGATTTGCATTTCATTGAATCGCATTTCGTTGGTAATGGAGACGAATTGCTTTCGCTAATACCTGTAAAGGTGAATTGTGGTTGGTTAAACGCGAAGTCATTAGGGCTGCCAAAATTCTGCTTAAATGAAGAAACCGTGTACTAAGCTTGCCACCCATACTGATCTTGTTACATGCCAAATTATCAAAGTGGAGGATTTCGTTTAATCAAAATGCTGCTTTTTGATTACACGTATGTTTATGCATTTTCGTTGTACTTTTCAAAGTCATTGGGATGTAAAGGTCGTTCGTATTAGTATTAGGCAAATAATATTGATAGCTGTCATTACCCATGTAATATTGATAAAGAAGGTTTTGTACTAGCGAGTTTAAAATGTCCGAAATCTAACATAAGAACACACATAAACACATAAAAAACGCAATTTGTTTTATTTGTCATGCCCCTGATCATACTGATCATACCAGTCAACTGATAATTTGTTATATTTACATGCAGTTTTTTTTAACGTATTGTATGTCTGTGGGGTGACCTAAGAGGTCAGGGGGAAGATATAATTTTTAACGTTAAAGAGTGGGAGCGTCACGGGATATTTTATTTGACTGAAGCCTGAAAATAGCTCAGGCGCTAGTGGAAGACCAATTTTTCACGGGACAACAATCAAGCAACCAACTTACAAATCAAAAACAAGACCAATCAAAATGTAGTATTTGAAGCAAAAACAAATGTAAAATTCTTGCAATGTGAGCATTCAAAAGGCTCAGCCTCCAGCGTTTTGTTTATGATAGTGTGGCAGCTCTCTGCAATATTTGATTTGTCAATCTTTCAGAAAAAAAAGCATCGCTTCTAATTTGCATAAAATTGGAAGGCGGTCTTGCTAAGATATAGTATAAAATCGACAATGACACTACTCTTTTACCCCACTCACCTCATTTTCATTCTTACTCCCTCGCAGTATTCCCCAATCAAATACCTTTATTTGCTTAAGTTGCTTTAGGCGTCGTTACATAAACTTAACAAAGAATACAAACAACCGTAATATGGTTAACTTTGCTTGCTTGTTGATTTTGTGTGCACGATGACAAGACGGAGCATAAATTGAGCGAATAAGGGCAATGACTGCTAGCTTGCGTGATGTGTGTGGTTGCCTATTAACGGAGGTCTATATCAGGCCAAAATTCCTGGTGGTAAATTCAGTAATACCCTTTAACGTACATTTGTTTTATTTATTTTCAGTTTGCAATTGGAACTCTCATGGACGACTTTTTAGGTAGGATATTGTTAATATATTTTGTATTAATTGGTATTAATTTGGGTAGAAGTGATTTTTTGATGTCAAATCAAATGTAACGTCGCTCATCAAAGACGCTTGAATTGGCGCTTATTTATTAACGGGCAGCGATTAATGTTTTAATGGATATTAGGAAAGAATCTCTTGATAAGTGGTTTTATATCGCCGAGTTTGCGAATTTTTAGGCTGCTCGTAAAATCGAAGTGGGGACTATTTTATGGGTAAATTGTAATTTATCGCTGCAGGCGCGTTTATTGCGTCGGATTGTTTTGTGAAGCTGTTCGATTTAAAAAAAGGAGGTTTAAACAGGGGGAGTATAAATGCTTTAACGGTTGCTATTATTTTATGATAGCCATGAAGATTTTAATAGTACTGTGGAATAATGCTACTCCCTGGCACCTTCCGTGTTGGCGCCCTCCAATCCACATATGCGTAATTGCCATTCTAGCAGTCTTTTGATGGAGCATTATCGCCAGAATGGCAGAATTTCCCCTCACAAAACTGGGTCATTAAAGCTCTTTTTTTGCATAAAAGCGGTCCCCAAAGATCACAATTTGAAATAGTTGGTGGAACATGAGCCTAGGGGCTGTTGTATTTGTCATTTTGGCACCTTTGAATTGCTTGTTGCCACTTCGTAAATGAAGTCGAAGCAATGATGGCAGTTTGAAAACAAAGTTGAAAATCAGCTCATAAGCCAATGCTCCAAGTAAAAAAATTATTTGACTGTTGATAACTTTTTTGACCACACATGTTTTTCAAGCTTGCAATTTTATGCAATACTTGAAGTCTTCTTTGCCTACCTTCATCATCGACTGTCAATACAGGTTAACATCTGGCATTTTTGACTTTAATTTAAAATGTTATTTATTATTAATAAATATCAATACGTTAAGCCCTTCGTTCCCAAAGTTTTTATCATTGCGACCATTCATCCCCAGCTCATTGATTTTTTTTTTCAAGGATACAAATATCCTAGTAGCTAGAAAAGTAATATTATCAGAAAAGTGAAATCGTTGTACAAATTTTGCTTAGAATTATTACTCATTAAAAGAACACTGTATATAGGCAAAATTAGATAAAAAATTGAATCAAAATTAAGTATTTAAGCATTTTTTTCCTACAGTTATTTACTGAAGAATATTAGTAGAACGCTGGCATATTCGAACATATTTGAAAACTGAGATCATAGATCAAGAAATTTAGACAGTGCGAAATGGGCTCTGGTAGAAACGGATAAACTCAAATTCACCACTTTCTGAGCGTCTTCTCTAGGGCATCATTACTATTACTTGCTGTTACTCTCCTCTGCAAGTTAGATGGAAACACCACTGTTGCGCCTTGTTTTATCACCATTTTCATTATTTTTAATCTTCGCTTTCTAAATTTAATATGATTTATAAATTTGATATCTTAAAAAACCAGATTTTATAACGACTCGCGATCATTCAAATGCCGTCTTAAGCAATTTTGTTAATCCGCCCTGTACGATTAATGAATTAGAGGGAAATGTTCGTTTTGGAAGAAATGTGAAGAAATTGTTTTTTCAGCCAGCTCGTTTACGAAACTATTGAACTTGGTGGGCAGTTTGGGTTTCACATTGAAACAGAAAACAGATAAGGATAAATCACAAGCTTGTCTATTAGCTAGATTTGTAGTTAGCAGAATTAAGCTGCTGGGGCTTAATCGGTTCATAAGGATCGTTGGTGTTAAAGGCAATTTTTGATTGAGCGTGCTATTTGTGCATGTTAAGCGCTGTAGGATTCCGTCACTTGAGGTGCCTAAAGTAAGGTAAAATGAAAAGAAATATATAGGGTGATTTTCGTTCGATTTGAAGGATGCTTGACTTGCTTGTTCATTAGGTATTGATTAATCATCATTCACTGTGATTTATCGTATGAACAAGTGGACCATAATTGAGCGAAGGCAATAGGTTTTGTCCCGTTGCTCCTTCAAGAGTCATTCATCTAGTTTTGTTGATTTCAAATAACCTACACTATCTTCGATATGCAAGACAACAGGGTACAATTTGCAACTCGTTGAGTCATTGTTACAGCGATACCCTAAGGATATCTAATTTGTTATTCTTGTAAATGAAAAGGATAAAATATTTTTTGCTATGCGTTGTACATGCAGACTTGCATTAACCTGTTAAGTAGTTTTTATGAATGCTGATAAATCGAGAGTAAATTTTAATTCCCTTTGTATTGGATTCTTCAGCGTTTGAGGCCGAGATTCATTTGGTATGCAGAATATCCACATGTAAGCTTAATCAACCAAATCAACGTTCTCTGGCCTTTTCTGCACTTGCAGGAAAACGGCAATCTTTAAAACATTTAATGCATATCCTCGTACATGTAAAAGTTAATTTGTTAAGGAGCTTTTCTAAAAAATAATAAAGCCTCTAGACGACCTAGGTGCAGCTTACATTTTATCTTCGCTTTTGAAATTGACGTGAATTATTCAGGATCTATATAAGTGGCTAGTAAATCATAAAGCAAGGAGAAAGTTGCACCAATGTATGATGTCTGATATGATTCCCACCGGACCTAGGAAATCTGAAAAACTTGGGAAAATCAGGAAAATTGTAAACTGAATGGAAAATGTATGAAAATCAAAGCAGTTTTGAAATATTTTCAACAGGTCAGGGGATTTCCTACAAGTAACTTGAATCATAATTTCAGTCCATTGGGATTTCATATATTGATTTTGTCGTGTACCATGGTTTAAAGGTGAAGTTGTTTTTTGTGCAGTGAAAGAAAGCCCCAATATGGCGGAACTAATCTTCCCATTTGGCTTCATTTCTTGTCTTTGGAACCTTGCATGAAGGTCAAGATTTTTCCTATAATCCAATATGGCGGACTGCTTATTTTTATTTGGCTTCAGTTGATTCAATGGCAGGTTATTTTCAATTAAAAATGAAAATTTTAATCTGAAAAATCTGGGAGTACGGATGGCCTAAGAAACATTATTTTATGGTAGCATCTTCTTTTGTAAACTTTTCAAAGAATTATTGACGTTAAATCCGAAATGCAGGTTTACCATGCAACGCAATTAGTTCATTTAATCATTGATAGCTTTTGAAGTGCAGGTGGAAATGACAATTTTCTTATTGAAAAGGTTTACTGGTTGGCAGTGTGGATTTGTGTGAAGTTATAAAGCAGTGTTTCCTAGAGAAATGAAAAATGACTTAGATCGTGCGTGGGAGCCTGCTTTATTTTTCCGTAAAGCTCATCCGTCAAGCACTTCAGGTGTAGCTGTATTTGCATTTTCATTACTTGCACATTTTCGCTCCGGTATGAGAGTTATTGAAACTCTCATTGGCACTTCATACCCGCTTTGATTTCTTGTCAGAAGCGCGGTGTTTGTTTCTTTGGTAGAAAATATAGAAAAACCTGTCCAACATCCCATATCTCAGATCGCCAACCAATTCTACACGGGGAAAAATAAATTTAGCAACTATAAGTATTTGAAGCAAAAATGTGATTTTTTTTGCATGATGGACATCCTCTTGGGTAGACCCAAAGTTAGATCATATCTGATGATCCTCTGTACGATGTGGATTCATTCCTTGACCATATTTGTTAGTGACGTCACTTAATGTAATTTTGTTTTTAATTTGGTCGCTGAAAAAACGGGTTTGATTCTTCAATTAGCAGCTCGTACTTTACATTGAACATTGTCTGAATTCGCCGTCCTCCTGTTATGCCAGCTGCCATTGCTCATTGCCAGTGTCGGCATCCTTCGAGGTCTTTCATCATCCGACATATCGGAAGACGTTTATTTCAGTTAGCCTCACAATGGATGCGTTATTTTTAACCGGAAATCACAGATGCACTTGTTCAGAATGACGGCACCTCGGTCTGCTTGGTATAGGCAAGCGATTTTTGGTAAAACGAGTTGATGCCTTTTCTTTGCGGAGCTGCTTGGTCACCGGAAATTTGGTTTGCTTTGTTCTTGCTGTTATGCTTTGTATTAAGACTCAAGGAACTGAACGGCGAAGAGAAAATGCGCCGGTGCATATTTGGCGGATAACATTATTTAAGAATGGCTCTTTGCGATAGCCACTCTTGAATGCCATTTTCATGGCATGGTGAATTAAGGCGTCGCTGCGCTTCAGACCTGCAAATAATGTCTGCGGCGGACATAGTGAGTGGTGTAAAACTGCGATGTTTGCAGTATTTTTACAGTGGACTATAAAAGGGCACGGAATGTGCCATCGAAAGCACCTGCAGCGCACAATGTAACTTCCAATATTTGACTCACTGTAAACATGCCCCTATTCAGTTTTGAAGCTAGGTAAAGACATACCCTTATTATTCAAGAGCTACTTGGAATTTCACAATACCCAATATGTTAGCAAAAGGAAGAGAAACTGCAGCGTGGTCAAGTTTTCGCGTTTCTCGCCCATCCTGCCTTCTGCATGATGAAAATCATCTTTTTTTTGCGACTTCTCTCCATCGATTGTACGAGTCCATTTTCTCCGCAGTTTCATCGTCCATCTGTTATTTCGCTAGGCATTGTTCTTCTTCATCGATATTCTCTGTCGTTTTCATTTATTTTTATGCCGTGACCACTGGTCAGTTCGTTGGCTGCCCATCAGGGCCATGAGGTCACAAGCTCTTCAATCGTTTTGTCGTCTGTCCATGTGAAATTCGTCAGGGTTTTCCTTTCATTCTGGCGCTTATCCATGAAATATTTCAGCCGTTGATAAGAGTTCATGACATTTCTTATGGAGGATGTTTATATATATCGTTTTCCGGCAGCAGTGGTTTACTAAACCTTGCGTTTGGGTAAATTAAAAAAAGAGTTGATCTTTGTGTTACTATTGGAAACGTACTGCACAGATCACCGAATTTGTTTGTTCATGAGAATGAACCGTATTTCTGAGAATAATACCATTTTTTTACGCAAATGTTTCAAAATGTGTCATTAATAAAAGTTCATTTTTCGGATTTTGTGTTTTATCCCGATTCTAATTTGTAATGATATAACATGAGCAGTGTACAATGTTAAGCGGAGTAAAATCTATTGTACGGTTATGATATTCCTCTTGAATCCTGTAAGGATAACTTCATTTGCAATTCTTTGACATTCTTGAAAATGCCATACCAGGATTTCAGTTTAAGACAATACAAACTGGTTGCTTTCTTTGTGATAGGTCAATTTTGTGTGATTTAACCAAAAAAGTGTAATTGATATATTATGATAAACAATTTATCTCAGTAAACAGTTTCGGATTTAAATAAATTTAGTAGAGAATTAATCAGGAACTATAGAATAATTTTCTCCTGCATAATGCCCTAATTGGATAACTCACGGATTTTATATTTGCATTAGTTCGCGAACACAGATTGATAAATAACCTTTTGATAACCAGAATAATGAGTTTATTTCACGAATCGATAGGTTTCGATCAAAATTATAAACTACTGTTCTTTGTGTACCGTATTGTGGTTAAAATACAAAGTTAAACTCAGTTTCAGTTCCCTGTTAAGAAACTGCGCATTAGCAACAAAGCTTGAACGTTCCAGCTTTTTAATAGCTTCCAGGGATAAACAATTCTCCTTTTATACCCTATAATTTCAAACTATTCGTAGGAAGATAGACGAAATTTTCGATGGGCGGTTCTTGCGTGTCGGCCAATTGTATGCAAATAGTATTCACCCAAATGACACCACCTAAATCATTAAATTTCACCTAATTCCTTTATCTGGCAAGCGCAGGTTGAATGTATTAAACTGAACGTTGTTGTTGACAAATTTTAAAATGCAGGGGCGCTGAATGGGCTGGTGCTGAATACCGTTAGTGCAGTAAAATTCAGATGGAACTTTATTGCTCCTCAATGGTTATACAGTACGCGCGAATTGACATAACGATTGACATAAGCAATTGCTAGAAACTGAAGCCATCTAGGGAATCAACTTGATTCTTAGAATTTTTTGGGGTGATTTTTTACGGAATTTAGCAAAATGAATTTAGTTAGTTTGAAACCAACTACACTGTAGGATCCATTAAAAAAAATCATTTTGTAAAAGAAGTAAACTCCAAAAACTTGCATTACGTTACTATAAAAATATTAAGTAAAATAAGTTAAGCAATTATGGGTTATATGCAAATATTCCTTCAATTGCTTATGCCGGCGCATTTTAATGATGTGCTGGGGCGAAACGTTTCGAAAGATTATTTTTAACGAAAAATAAATGTATTTCTATGTACTTTCTGAACAAAATTGTTCAATTATGTAAATTAATATTGAAGGGAACGCAATGAGCGGATTTTTTTAAAACTTGATTGGTGCACTTTCCGGCTTCTTTTCCAAAATAGAGAATGGCATGTAGCAAAAACACGTTGATTAAGCGTTGCGAATTGCTTCGTTTCGCACTCGATTTTGAAGAAATTTTATAACAACTTTTATACTTGAATGGAGATTCTGCTAAAAATCGTTGATGGCCTCGAAAACTTGACCTGTGCTTGTGTTATATTCAGAATCAAGTGAATTTTCTGTTTGCCCTGCCCGTTATACGCTGAACTCGTTGGGGACAACAAAATTAATATATCCTGTACATGTATGCCATGTAGAAACAAGTACTAAACGAGGTTGAAGTGGGAACACTGACTCACCGACCAAAATAGTATACGACAATAGCATTTCTTATGCCATTTTGATGGTCCTAAGTCATTCAGGTCTATTTAAAGGTCGAATGGCCTAAAAATTATAGGAGATGCCCTCTAAAAAGTCCCGCCCTAGGTCTCAGACAAACTCTGCACGCTCCTGGCTGTAATGGGATTCGCTGAGTTAAAGACAAGTGTCACTTTGTATGAGGTTTTTTAAGTTGTTGGAAAATTGTTCATTGCTTAAGTGAATCTTTAAACGAAATCAAGTCCCGCTTTGCGCCTGAAAAGATTACTCGGTGAACAGGTAGCTGCGGCCGCCATCTTGGGCGAAACGCTGGCAGCGCCATCTAGCGGGACGAGAAAACCACGTATAAACGAGACAGTGACGCTTGGGGTTTACCTTAACGCATTTTAAATTATTGAGGGTGTATGTAGGCTTTTACCCTAGTGCAAAAATCAGTCAGTACAGGTATACTGATATTAGTAGTTTCAAAACACCAGTATATATAGTATACTGCGTAGGGAGCGCCACCTACAGAGCAGGACGCACGTGTGTTTTTTTGCTCTCGGATATATATCTATATCTCTGTCAAATTTTGGCAT
>JAQIXS010000946.1:0-36201 GCA_034700785.1 Rossiulus vilnensis | reverse complement strand
TTTCAAAAGATTGGATGTTTTGGCTTCCATTTTGCAACATCTCATTAATAGCTTACTTGAACTGTTTTCAATCTTTAAGTTAAGTAGCTTTTTCTATAAAATGTGTTGCCATTCCTAGGTTTGATGGCTTTGTAGGATATTATCGGCATGGAAAAAGTATGGAACATCATGAAAAACACAGTACCAAATCCAGCAGATACGATTGGTAGTTACATGTATTAATACTAAAGTCAACACATGACATTCGGTCAGTCCTGCAGCTATAGAATTAGGGAATTCCCCCATTTTAAAATTGTATAGCATTTCAAGAGACCGCAAAATTGAGGGATTAGTCAGGGAAGGTGAAAATCGTATTTCTGGGGCAGCCCTGTTATCGTCACGTTCTGTTTTACTCTTTGTTGCTTCGGTGATCCCTACTGTGTTGTTTTTTATAGCAGGGTTTGCGTGAGATTACTGAGATCGGTGATGCAACTGACTTGCATGCACAATGTATCCAATGTATCAGTGTTTGTTTTTGGACCAGTTTTTGGCGCGCAGTTGGGGTTACCTGGCCGCGTCTGCAGTTGCGGGGAAGACGGGCTAAACAAACTACAAAGTATCATTTTGAAGAGCTTTCACCAACCGTGCAGGGCTTGTGAAACGAAAATCGTTCATGCACGAAAATAAATTTGGCAAGTATATGCGCCAGAATGTGGGTGAATATATGGCCGTATTACAGGAGGTGCATTGCACTCAGGTCCAGGGCCTGCACCAGACGCTTGTCCTAGGCCTTCAGCAAAAAGTGTTTCTATTTTGGTTTTGGTAGCGGGTATCGCAATTTATTTCAGTTTTTAGATTTCTGGCATCGTGGGCGCTCGGTGTGAGGATTCCTTGTCCCGGTTGCTGGGGTTTAACGGCCCGTTTTATTGCGGGTGTTTTTAAAAGGCTCGTTTTTGGAGTTACATTTCAAACTGCTAACTGCTGGACGTTTCATCTAACGCTGATGGAAATGCATCGGTTGTCAGGTTCCCAGATGATTGCAATTTGCGGCTTGTGCTTTTGCTGTTGTTCAAGCACATTGGGCGCTTTAAACTGTCACCTTATTCTGGGTTCCCATTGGCCTGGACAACCTGGAATTGTCAGGGAAGTAAAAACTACCTGGAAAAGTTTGGGAAATTGTCATCGGGTAAAATGTCAGCCTTGAAAATCAGGGCACGCGCATGCAATAATAGGGAATCATCCCGTTTTCAAAGCACACTTTAAACTTGAAATAATAAATAAAAATATAAATTGATTAAAAAATAAAGGTTTGGCAAATTTTCATTCAATTTTATTCTGTGAACATGTTTGGTAGTCCTGGTGTTGGAAGAGGGAAGGAACCTGGAAGAGTCAGGGAAGTGGAAAATATTATTTTGATTTGATTCTATTTTATGTTTATGGAACTTTTTCCAACAACCAGGAAAGGTCAGGGAAGTGAGTAATTTAATTTTGTTGGGGACTCTGTTACACTTTTAATGTGAAATACATACAATACGACACTTGATACGAAGGGCAATAGCCCTAATGGCTGTTACAAAAAATGTGGTGATATATAAGCAGACTAGCTAATAATAAAATGTGAAATGTTGTTTTAGGATTTGCTGAGTTAAAAATAATACTCTTTCGTATAATTCTGACTCGCAGGGCCAGCATGACTCAATTTACTCAAAAACTGAACTGAAAATTAGTTTTTAAAAAAGCTGAGATAAACCAGCAGTGCGATGCAATTTCAAATAGCACTGCAGCTACGACATAATGATATTATTGATGAATCAAATGCACTTTTATCTGTTTATCTAGCGCATTCCTGTAGGGACAGTGCTTCGGTTTTCTTAAGACCAGTTGGCGTTTCTTTGCTGTAAATCGATTATAACATTTTCGTCTTGTTTCATTTGCCAGTTTGTTTCTTAGCCCTTCAGTCGGTGGCTGTGGTCACCTATTGAGCGCAGTGTCAATAAAAGAGCACTTAAGAAGTGCTGCCAAATTGCCTCGTTTCCAACATGCTATGCAGTTCACATTTAAATCCGTTTTTTTAATTTCGCAAATGAAAGTGTGCTTTTTCACACTGTTTACTGACAATTGCCATTTGAATTTTTCTTGCAGGCCAACAGCAGCAGCAGGGCGAACAGGAGTTGGCCACCAAAATGCTTCAGATTCAGTCGAAAAGGTTTTATCTGGACGTAAAGCAAAACAGAAGAGGTCGGTTCATCAAGGTGGCTGAGGTAATTTTTGTTCCACGAGGATCGTGCGGCTAACCACGCTGCTGTACCGAGAAGCCCATACTTTACTGCGTGTTTCCTTGGCTTCGTTTCAGGTAGGTTCAGGGGGAAAGAAGAGCCGCCTTTTGTTATCCATGTCAACGGCAGCTGAATTCCGAGACCACCTAACCAAATTCAGTGAACACTATGCATCTCTGGGTACTTATACGCCACCAGACCCCCTTCCGTTTTCGATTCTGGAACCGCTTCTTTCATTGCCATGCTTTTCTATCGTTTCCACCAGGTCCACCTAACCCTGACAATTTACCGGAAGACGGGAAACTAAAAAGTGAAATTATGGTTAAAGATAATCGACGTTATTATTTGGATCTAAAGGAGAATTCACGTGGGAGATTTCTTAGGGTACATGTCCTTTTTTTCACGGTTTTCTGGGAGTTTTACCTGTCGGCTTTGACTCCATCCGTTTAAAAACAGATGACCTTTGCGCATTTTAATGGGGTACTTAAAGAAACACATTGGATTACTTTAGTGTTATGTTACAAATTGTCTACTAACATGGAAAACTCAAGGGATTTTGAATTGGAACCTGGAAATCATCAATATCGATTTTATTTTATATATTTTTTAAAATTTAATTCTGAAACTCAGCACAAAAGTTGATTATCTAATGACAATTTGGCCATTTCCAATAAGAAATTTTTGTTTTAGAAGGATTTAGTTCCGGTTTTGTTCATGGGATGGCGCCACTGTCCGCGTCAAACAAGGTGGCAGGGGAAATCCCCTGTTAGTTGTTATGGTGCAAACTGCAATTGTGTAGGAATCAGATCTACAACACAAATTTGCGGCTGACACTAAGATCTGCAACATTACTTTGATTTTCAGTTGGCTTTATGCAGTTTGCTTTTTTCAATGTTACACTTGTTATAAAGGGTCATCCATAAAAGACGTCCAGGTGATTGAGGGGTGTGTACAAATCTGATATGGCCAGACAGGGGAGGTGGGCTTACGGAAAAAAGGACGTCCGGATAGTCAGATGGAATTTCCGAATTTCATGCGGAAAGAATTGACTGAAAACTGGGTAAAAGTGGCCAAATTAAAAACTTAATATTTCGGTTTACTGCTCACAGTGTCAATGATAGGTATCAATATTGATCCGATGCTTGTATATAAATTAGAAATAATATTATGTATTGTGTTCAATGTGGAAGCATTTTTCAAATCGGACTAAACATGTGAGGGAGGGGGAAGAGAATAAAAACCGGATAAAGGGAGAGGGGGTCTATAAATCATGAAAATATCAGTACGTCCTTTATGGATGGCCCCTAACTAGTTAAAACTACTCATTAAAATATTTTTATGAACTTGGAAAAGAAAGAATATGGCCATGGAAAACCTGGCTAACTCGGGGAAAGTTACTTTTTTGAAATTAAGTTTCCCAGTCATAAATCTATAGCTTTGTCAGTTACGGGTGGGTGTGATCAGGCAGTGATATGGCTATTTGCATGAGGTTAGCACCATTTTGAAATTATGTGCTAGAATTGTAAGCATTTGCAATGAGCAGTGTAAGGGTTGATGGGACAATATCCCCTGCAGTGAGGCTTCTCCCAATTAATTCTCGTTGCTCCAACCCCTAGGTATCGCAGACAATTGCCCGGGGAGGGCCTCGCTCACAAATTGCTATACCTGCACAGGGGATGATTGAATTTCGTGATGCGCTCACCGATTTATTGGAAGAATTTGGAACAGATGATGGAGGTAATGCTGGCGCTTTGCCGTTGTTACATCTACTTATTGTTATTCTTTTGATTGTTGCTCCTGTTTGAGCTGTGTGTGGGGTATTGCCACTTCCCGGCGCTCTATTTTACTGTACTCGTGGGCCCCACATGTTCTCTTGCCGAGAAAGTCAGAAGTGAATGTTTTAGTGCACTCGGTGCTCCTTCGCAGTTATTATTTGAGGGATTACACCACTCTGATCTGATACTGCAGTGAAGGGGAAGGCGCTGGGAAATGCTTTTTAAACGTCTCATTCCTCCATGTCCTTTACCCCCGGCTTACGCCTCATTATTTCCTCTCGCCTACATGCATTCCATAACTTGATTCATCCATTTTAAACGTGCATTATGTAAAGTCTATGACTGAGGTAAACCAGGGTGTCTGCAGCTTGAGAAACTAAAAAGAAATACCTTTTTTTCAATATAAATTTTTAGATTTTCAACCCCTGTCTGCGAGTTTAGCAATGTCTCTCAAGGTGAACAGCTTAAAGAAATCTATGCCATTCAAAAAAGCTTAACTATAATTTATATTTAATACATGCTGTGTGGCGTTGTCACTTTGCTTGAAAGAAATTCATTAAATTTTGCAACGGAGATGCCGGTAACAAATTCCAAAACGTTATGTATTGCCAGGTACCGAATTTGCTCTCATATCAGCCACATTCCGAAATTGGACCTTAGTTTTAAGAAAAATTAAATTATTCATAAAATGAACTTTTTACTTAGTTTATTATTGAAAGTCAGTTTGTTTTTCTTGAAGCAGATTAAAATTGCATGTTAAACCGTTTAAAACTCCCAACATCTCCAAGCAGTGTGATTTATAACGATGGCTGTCAGTGCTAGCCATTTGATGGGGATCGAATTTGATCTGATTGCGTAATTGTAGTAAATAGAAATAAACCATTTTCATGGAATCTCTGCTCTGCAACACCCTGGTCTCCCCGATGCACGAATTAGGACTGTTCCGCCTGTAGTGGAAGGGAACAAAAGTTTAAACAAATTGAAAAAAAAATAATCAAAGTAATGTTCATATTTCGGGTTTTTCTTTCAAATTTGTAGCCAAAGTAGTATTTTAGTGGGCTGCCCCGAGTATGTTCATTTCGTAGTTGGGGGACGGGGGGATTACTCACTATTTCGATGCTTGGCAGCACTGTATTGGCCATTGTTCTCTTGCAGTGATGGAGGTTGTCGACGGTGCCGGAGAATACAGTAAGTGCTCGTTTTTCCATGCTTCATCAACGAACCTTCCTCTATTTCTGACGCTTGCATGCGTGACATACGCTGGCAATCGTAAGCCGCTTCTCTTCCTGATTTTCCTACGGAATTGGCGACTGAAGAAAACCCGAGACACGCTCGTCCCATGTTTTTGTGTGCATTCTGGGGAAGCGTCTTTCCTATTCCTTCCCCCCGCCTCCATTTCTGCCCGCTCGACAACAGCAGGTCAGAGTGGTTGTAATGTTCTCTTTTTTGACCACAATTGGCATTTGGTTAGGATTGTGTGCTCATCCGTTTTGCGTTCTGTGTGCATGCTGTGTCGTTTGTTTCGTCTCTCGTGTCCGCTACACGTTAGTTTCATTTCTTGGCATGCTCGAGGAACATTCTTTTTTTACTTCGTATGGTTTTGCTGAATTTTGTATTGGTCTTAAGCATACACCCTCTTTGTCACCATTTACATCAGTTCCAATAAGGTTACCTCTGACAGGAGGATGGCAAGACACGAATTCTAATTCCCACTTAATGATCTACACTGTGCATGTAATGCCTGCGTCCGAAGTCGTATAGCCTCAGGTGTTAAATCTTGTCGACGTTGATTAATCACTTCCATGATTCGCTAATAAATGAAGTGTGCCGAACGATAACGTTGTAAGTGCCCGCCCTCCCAAATTTTTTTTTCCAGCTTAATGCATTTACCTATAGCATTACCCGCTTCCTTACCTATAGGGGTAAGGAAGCAATTGGGACACCTCTAGGCTCTTGTGAAGTGAAAATTGGCTGTCCCACCAAAACATATGTAATGCTAATGTGGAACATCCATATGTAATTATCAATATCGGTGTGTTCATCGCGTGGTGGACATAAATATTTGAACTCTAAAAACGGAAGGTATCCAAGGCAAAAATCACTAAAGCAATCAAGGCCGTATGCAAAGGGGGGTTTTGGGATGAAATCCTGCCTCCATGAAAAAAATACGAAAATAATTATATAAACCACCATAAATTTTTGAAATTTCAAACAATGCCCCCATCCCTTCCCCCCTTGCCCAATGTGCGAATAACCCCTCTTGCCACCATTTTCAAGTCCAACGCATGGGCGGTGAACATAAATTACAGTAAATAAACGTTGGGCCCAAGAGACCACGTCTCGTTAGTGTTCCTTAAAAATGTTTTAGAAGTGAGTTTTTAAAACCTGGACGTCAAAGTAAAGAAAGGAATGCCACCAATGCGCTACTGTCCTACTTGCTGCAAGAGAAGAGGGCGTTTTGAACATGTATTGTGGGTGCAGTAGGTTTTGCACATACGACGTTGTGGAAACATTTTGACGAAAACACAATGTGAATTGTTTAAACGAAATCAAATTAGTGCTATCTTTATTTTTCACGCTACTATTCAGTTTTCCCCTCTTCTGAAAAGTTGATTTTCTGGCACTTACTACGTTATGAATTAGCACCCTTCATATGTATTCTCCCAGTCCAGCTAGGCAAAGGTTTCCTCCATCCATATTGAATCGGGGATTTATATCTCATGTGAGCACTGAAGCTACCAATATTTTATTTACCATTTTTTTTTGCAATGGTGAGTACCATGGAAGATTGGATTTGAAAATGTTTTTTTCCACCTGAAACAGCACTGGTTGCGCTGGTGGATTTAATCACAATGGGTGTCAAATGTTGTTTGATGCTCCATGTATATTGGGGAAATGGGGATCTGGGGGTAATTATGATAAATTTGGGGTGAGATTGTGCTGTCTTAATTTTTTATTGTAAGTAAGAATGCTCGTCCATAAAAACGTTTGTAGACCAAGGTCATAGTTATATGGCCAAGGACCTCAATGTTTTAAAGTTTAAAGTATTTTAAAGTGAAATGATTGCAAGCCATCTTGTCCACTCCTGCGGGTTCAATGTTTAAAGTCAGTTCAATTGTTTTGAACTGACATTCTAATCTGGTGGTCTCCAAAAGTGTTTGGTCCTGCAGACCTTCAAAGTAATAATAAAACAGTCTTAGAATAAAATTTGTCATAAATAAATGTCAAGTTATTGCGCACCCCCATGGACTTGATTAAGGGGTGCAATATAATGTGAGCCATAAATATGTATTGTAGACTCAAATAAGCATGGTATTTTTTTCCACCTCTGCCCTCACCTTCACGCTTTGATACCTTAACGAAATCATTTGATTGGCCTAATTATAACCAGCGAGATTTATTCGAGGGCTGCAAGTGTTGCAGATGAAGATTTGCGGGACTCCCATACTATTATAGCATGACCATGATTAGTCTTGTCAAGGCATTGTTTCGACATCCTGTAAAACCTCTGCCCGGTTTTTCGGGAGGTGAAGCTGTTTTAAATGCAACCATTGCTATTCCCCAGGGACGACGGGAGCATGCGTGTCTCGCAATTTCAAGCCAGTTACCAGCCGTGTGATCGAAAACAAAAAGTTGAGGGCTATAGTTTGGGGTCGTTTACGGAACTTCTAAGCGTGTCCACAAACTTCTCCCTCCATTCTTGCATCTTGTGTGATGGATTTTGGTTGACTTAGTCTCCGCTGTCTTCTGCCCTTGCTGAATGTTCTCTCTTCGATTTCAGGATTCCGTGGAGAGCTACCAGAGGGACGACATATGCGAGTAGAGAATAAAAACTTCTACTTTGATATCGGTCAGAATAATAGAGGAATATACATGCGTATATCTGAGGTAGGTACCGTACAACTGAAAACATGTATATTTTCACGTCTTGGTCTAACAGCAAAATAATTATCCTCGCTTTATCAAAGCGCACTCACTGCTTCCCGGGAAATTGGAAAGATATGGAGTAGTCATAGAAAAGTTTATTTTGAAAATGTCAGTTTAATTTAACGTATCAATATTACATTTGCTATCACCTATCTTAAGGTGCTTGAAAATCGTGAAATTAAATTCAGGTCATGGAAAAGTCATGATATTGACACCGTGTACCGCTGTCAGCAGTTTGTTATCAAAGTTCTGTCCTTTGACGCCATCTAGGAATCAAAGAGCAACGAACGATTTTTTTGGGCTTTAGAAAACTTTAATAGCATAGAAGAGTTATTGAAAATCAAGTGATGATATTTTTACAGATTGATGCCAAAACGGTCCAGGAAGCTGGTAGCATTAATGATTGTCACATTTGTCAGTTCATATATTGCTTGTGTAGTGAACTCTGTGACATAAGTGGTCCTAATTATTTTCTTGCTCGTTCCTTCTTAGGTTAAAACTAACTTCCGTACCGCCATCACCATTCCAGAAAAGTCATGGGCACGCTTTCGCGACATCTTCGCAGATTACGTTGAAAAAATGAAGGAGCAATCTGACAAACAATCGCAAGAGGGCGGCAAGTGAATGGGGCGCCGTGGTGCCGCTTTCTCTTTTTTTCTTCTGCGAGCAACTGTTGTGGGCAGAGAGCACAGACTAGGTAGAGTTACCCAGTGTTTTTTAAACGTATTAGCAATGCAACAATGGAACGAACGTCGTCTCTATGTGGATATTATGGGATATATACAAACTGTTCAATTCCTCTCCCATCCCGTACTCCCTCCTCCTCTCCCACATCATTGCCCACCCTTCTTTCTCTCTCATCCGCTTCAACGGCGCTCATTCAATCCCGGTGCAAAACGCGTTCTCTCGTGACTGTTACAAAAAACCTCCCTGCCTCGATCGCCTGCAACTGATGCGGATAAAAATAAACCCGAAGCGCCGAAAGTCATTCATCAACCAACATGGCTGCCATCCTGGTTTCCGACACAAGGTGCTATCAGTTCCCCTCTTTGGTTCTCTTCTCGTCTCGGCACGAAAACCTCCTCTTCCGTTTGTTCCATCTCCGAAGCACTCCTGTCCCATCATGCCTTCACCCTATCCCATGATCTGGTTGGTTACCGAAAACTGTACGGAGTAGCGAGCGGCTGCTGCGTTTGCCAATGAATGCAAACGCGCCCTTTTCGGCCTCGTTTCAGAAAAGTACTCGACCGCGGCAACGCGAACGTTGAGACCCGGAAATGGCCATCTGATGCTTTAAATCCTGCTGCCCCCGGCATTCTCGATCAACCTCTGAGTGTGGCTCGGACGCACATTGAGGACGTCGTCTTAAGGTTAAGGGGAAGTTGGCTACTGGGCTCGTTGCGAAAAGGTGGTGACTGGCCCCGGCCCCGTGCTGATGCAGTATTACAAATGGTAAATGGGCTTCTGTTCTAATTTACCGCCCCGCAGCAAATCAACTACCAGGCCTTTGTTACTAGTGAACTGGGCACGAACGTTTTTAAAATAATTTGTTTTTAAACTGCAAATTTGAATAATTTTAATATATGTTGCTGTATAGAAAATGAAATGTTTTGAAAAGACAATTTTTTATGAAATTTTCAATTTCAATATATATTTCATATATAATATGAAAAAGACCCTTTATCTGTTGAAACTTGATTGTTAGCGAACCGCTTGTTGAGCGAATCGGTTTGCTACTGTATTTGCTCGCCAAAAGCTGCAATTTTCCCCCCAAAATTTTAACATCTGATAAAAGGGTGCTGCTTATACATGCGACTTTCAAAAATGTCCATTAATGGCATCGCCTTTCGATTTATCCCAATCGTAAACAGGTGATATTGCTAATTTTAAACGGTTTTATAGGCAATTTTAATATGCTTCAAGAAAACAAATTGATTCTCAACAATAAACTAAGTAAAACGTCAATTTCACAGATGATTTCATTTTTCTTAAAACTGAAGTCCTATTTCTGGGTGCAGCTTATACGCGCACACGGCTTATATGCGAGCAAATACGGTAGTTTTACAAAGAGATGAAAATTGCAAATTCCTAGAGCGTGTGTGCTCTAAGAATAGCAGAATGTTGATCGTTGATTTGCTGTGACGGATCAAAGAGATCAGATATTCCACATTTCCAATATTGCATCCGCCGGGCAACGTGCAGCGCCACCTATTAGCTGCTATGCCATCAAAGTGCCGAACACTACCCTCGTTTTTTGTTTCTCCTGGTTATATTCTGTTTTGTTTTCTCTCGCTCTTGTTATCCGTCCGTTGTTTCTCTCCCACCCCCCCCTGCCAACGCCGGATCAGTCACAACTACTTTTCAACTGCGCGAAGTCTCCCGCGTCGCTCTCGTTTCGTCTCTCTCGTTCTGTGATTCCTCCTGCATCGTTTGCGCTTTTCGGCAACAAAAAGAAGAAGGAAAGGCAAAAAGCTGTGGAAATTCAAACGTGGGCCGGCCCCCACGATTCTGTCCTGAAATTGTTCTCTGATGGACGACTAGAAATTGATCCCGGTTAAACTTCTGGCTGGGCCAAAGCGAATGAAATTCATCGTCAAAAGTTCAGCAAGTATTATTATTATACTTTATTAATTATTATTTTTATTGTTTTTATTATTATTATTATTATATGATTATTATTATTATAATTATTATTATTGCATGGAGCCAATTTACTAAGAAATGATACGCTTGGAGACCTATTTCCCCACAAAAAAATTCTATGGAAAGGAAGCTGGAGCTCAGCTTTGAACACGGACTCGTCGCACCAGTGGTCACACAACTACGCCGAAATGGCAGCTATCTTTGGAGGCTGATTTCAAAACGTTTTTCAAAAAAAAATGATTTTGGCATCCGGTATGGCACACGAAGTGATATAGGAACTTAACATTTTGGCCAATCCCGAAATTGCACTTGGTCTTTCCTCGACTAACAAAATTGTTGCAATTTGGCCAGATTCTCGAAATGTTTTGTTTAAACCATCGAAATACTCCTTCTTTTGAAATATGCATTTTTTTCCCAACGTGGAATGTTAGCCAGGAATAAGACGTGCTCCTTCCTGATGGCGACAATGTTTTATTAGACTGTTCTAAAAACTGGACCTGGCACTTTTTATCAGTGCTTTTTGCAAGCGTTTAAAATTGCTCATAGTTTTGTCCTCGGTTATTTTCCGGAAAGAACAATTCGTCATGCCAAGATGCTGCCATATTGGTAATCCAAGAGTTTGTTTTGAAAAAAGTCAAATATCCCGGTTATGCGTTCGATGGTTTGACCTCCAATCCGAAACGGGAAGAAAAACTGACCGTGTTCGAAGCTGCGTTCGGGAAGCTTACAGAAAAAAGCTTTTTTTATCATGCAGGGTTTAAAACTTGTTCTTCTTGTAAAAGATGTACCTTGGTTTTCTGTTGTTGTAACGAAAGGAAGACGACGACCATGAACTTAAGAAGAAAAGAAGTAGAGAAGGGAATCGTTACCAAATTTTGTACAAAGTTAACAAATATATATGTGTGTGCTTGCTGCGAGTGAATGTGCGCGCGAGTGGGGAAAAGAAAAACAATGGTCAATCTTCCGCATTCTAGTACCGGGGTGGGAACACGCATCTATTGAACCTTTTTTCCCTTTCCGTTCCCTCCCTCCGGCAGCACCCACTCTCTGCTATCCAAACTCCCGAATTCCGAGTGAATGTGGAGCGACAGTTGAAATCCCTACTTCCTGCCCCGCCCCCCTGCAACTTATCCACGGCCACGCTGTAGCGCGAATCGCAGTTTAGCGGGTGCTGAAATGTTGGCTTTCGTGGCCCTTGGCCGCAACTTGCGGCTTTGGGGAGGCGAACACGAGCTGGTTTTCGTTTGAGACTGGATGCAGTCCTGAATCTGTGATCCCAGAAACTGATGCTTTTCATTCCGGTTTGAAATCACATTAACTTGCATTGAGCTTCTTTATGCAGAAAGAGATGACCCACAAGAAGTATTCTTTAGGGTGTCTGGCCGTCTGGAAAACCTGTAAATGTCATGGAAATTCATTCTGTGTCTGGAAATTATATGGCAGTTTCCAGTAATTTATATTTTCACCACTTTTCTTTGGCAACTTATAAGGGAAAATCCATAATTTGTGATGATTTTTTTTTAAATTTCGCCTGTGGCGATTTTTATTTTTCATGGCAATGAAATGTTCTCGATGGATGGGGATGGGGAACTCAGCGATGTCTGAAACTTCACCGAAGCCACATGGGTGTTCCGCAGAGTGGATCCTGACTGCAGACGAAATAGCAAGTGTTTGCCGCCCCTTTTCATGTGAATGAATCTGTATGCTGTATTTATTGCTCGGGTATTGTATGCTTTGGTGGACTCGCTTGGGGCCCCGTGCCGGTGCGGTTGTCTTCGTAGTTTTACAGGGTCAAAAGCATCGCAGATGTTGTTTTAATGCGGGGTGATATGTGTTGAGTGTAGTTGGGAAGCATCGAGTCGAGGATTCGCATCGGCACGAGTGGGCCGCAGGGGACGCGCGGACGCGTTGTTATCGAAAGTCAGCATTTCTTGTGGAAGGGTAGATTCGTGTTAATCGGTAGAAGTAGGTGGTCTGATATGCTTTTTTAATCAAAACAAGGTGAATGTTTTCAAGAAATTTTCTCTCTTCTCTCTCTCTTTTCAATCTTTCTCTCAAACATCCCCCGTACCGCTTGCCAGTGTTTTCCCTCGGTTCGTCACTCGAGCCCTGTAGCGACAACGTTCTCGTCAAGTACCCCGGCACGGATATGGGAACGTGTGCTTGCGTGCTTTTTGCTTCAATGGGCCTCTGCTGAGCATTGGACGTTTTAACACAAGGGTCGATTTACCTGGAATAGTTCACGAGTGCCTAACTTTTCTAAAAACATTTCTAGCATGCTTGTATGACTACAAGCGCTTAATTCAACTCGATGATTGCGCTGTATCTGCAATTAGCAATCGCTTGTTTTTGCAAGTTTGTGGTCTGTGAAGAAGTACAACAGCCAATACTTACCTCTTCAAACATTACTTTTTGGTCAGCTCTCCATGGCTCGCAGTGTTTCTCCAAAAACTATTACATGTACAAACGTAATCTGTTCAAAACTGGAATGTACTGGGAATTCGAGTGGACCAATAGAATGAAAAGTGAATGTTTCATGACTCACTTTCCATCCGTTGGGCATCGGTGTGGCTTTCTCTATGCTGTAAGGCATAATCTATAAGCTGAATATTTCTGATTGGTCCGACTTCAGTGTATTCTAGTTCTGAACTGTCTATGGAAAAGTGATTGTCAGGATGTATGCAATGCATCCAAAATCTAATGTACTGCTGAGAAACGTCGGCAATTTGAGGCATTTGTACTAACTTGTATTGTTACTGTCCAACATGAATAGCACTCATTCGAGTAAAGTGAAGATCTTGGTATTTCTTCACATAACTTTAACGGCAATCTATTCCAGGTGAAAAAAGATTTCAGTGCACAATGGTACACGTACCATTGAAGTGACCGGTTACTGACGCTAACGACAGCTACTAACACGCTTAATTTCTCCCCATCCCAAACATAACCCGATACTCGTTTTCCAGAGGAAAATGCGAGGCTTAGATGCTCGATGAACGCAAATGCTAAGCGAGACGGGGGCTGCGAAGAATGTGCTAGCTTTGACATATCTCTATAGACGGATGGGTAAGCGAATGGGTTTTTAAAATGAACTAACTACTTTTTTTCTTTAGCAATCACACTGCCATTTCTTTACAAGGTGTGGGGATTGATCCCTGGGTTAGTTACGACTCGGTGTTAAACAAGAAAACGACAAAAAAATACATAGTGGTTAATTGTTATAATTGTTATTCGAAGTATGTGAGTGATTCTTTGAAAACCACCCCTCTTTTCTCCACCTCCCCCCCTTCCCCCCACCCTTCTCAGTCCCATCCCCAAACTCCAGATTGCCGCTCGTACCACCCGACTGCGGCAGTGCCGTGAGAGCGCAGAGTCGCCACTCGTTTTACTTTTGTAGCAGTTGTTCAAATTGTATATTTAGCGGATGGGTGCTCGTGAGCCAACAGGACAGGATTTCTCGGAGAGACGGGCGATTGTTACCGATTCGTTAGTCAGTTCTTTTCGTGTAAGTGTACGGAGTCTGGATCACTCGCGCTTGTTCGTTCGGAGAGTGTTGCCTCGGTTGTTCCGTTCGCGATTTTTGGTTTTTAATCTTTTGTGCAATTTATTAGTCAGGGCCTGTGAGCTTCGAAGTGTTTCGTTGCTAGTTTTGAGCGCTTCGTCTTGGGGAAGTTTTGGGGGTTTTAGCCTGTAATTTAATTCGGTTGGCTTTTTATTTTTGTTCTTGTGTTTTAATCGGGCAACAGCGAGAGCTTCTGGCCGCCCAACTTGCCCACAGCCCCCTCAGAACTGGACCAGGTTTCCAAATTGGGCACGGAGAACAGACGCTGCCAAAATCTAAGCTGATCCGAAACCGTAGTGCTGAATGCGGTTACGAACTGAAATTTGAGGATTGCACAAAACAGTGTGTCCAGCGATGAAACGCGCTGTAGAACTGAACTATTTCTTGAACTATGAGCTGAGATGTTTCCATGCACTCGGTGGGGCATTTTAATTTGACGCATCCAAATAGCATGAAAACAAGGCGTTTGACAAAGACAGGCTTGAGACAAATATTGGTTGCGTAGAAGGGGGGAAGGAGAATGGCAGGATTTATTTTGAATTGGCTTTGACCATACTGAATGGATGTATGTACATTTCTTTGTTAAATGCCTTGATTTCTTTCCACTCGGATGTGGCCCATTAATTGCCACCATTGAGTGCACCGTTTACCCATATCTTGGTAAAGCTAGCTTCATGAATTTCGGAGTAATAGTTTGGCCTCCACCATGGAGTTGCCAAGCATTTTTATTGGGCAGAGCTGTTCGTATTTTATTCATTCTATATTTCGGTCGAGACCCTGTTTTAGAGCTAGATTAAAGTTTTCCCAAACAACCTCTCTGCATTTTCCACATTAAGTTGATGTATTTTTTAGAACCCAGAATTGGGATTGAAACCTAGTGCCCACAGTGCGACCATCTGCCTCTTGGTCGTTTTTAACCCGGTGGCGAGGTGGGCGGCGGAAGTGCTCGTTAGTTGGACTATGAGAGGACTATACTTTGGAGGCGTGTTTTTAATTCGGTTCATAGCCTATTCTGTTGTTGATGCATCTGTTGTTCTCTTTAGGCTTTGTATTGTCAACATTTTGGGGGTTTCCTAAGCGGAAAAGTGAGGGAGAGCCACTGTGTGTCCGGTGAATTGCGGAGATTTGTTTGGTTTTAATTGGCGCCCACAATTGCCACGTTGCCAGCAACCTGCCGTGCATTGTAACTGCCCTCGACTCCCACTCCAGCCCGTTTGGATTCGAGTGTGGCGCAAATGCAAACGCTGTCCTCCCTCTCCCTGTCCCGAAAGCCTCTCCTGCCAGCTTTTTAGTTTTCTCTCGTTACGTTTGATTCTCTGCCACACTTATTTGTTCTTGTTGTTTTTTCAATCACTTGTTCGGCCTAGTCAATGAGAATTAAATTTGCTGATCGCTGACTGACCGCTGTGTTCTGCCAACGACTCACTCATGTAGATGTGCTTTGTTTTCCAGATGGGGGCTGAACGGTTTCTCCCCGCCCTAAACCCCTGTTCTTTAACGATGAACTCTGTTGCAGGACTCATCGCCGAATAAAAGATATTCGTTCAACTAACTTTGATATCCGCGTTCTTGATCCCGCGGAAGCTGTCGATGTCCTCGGTTGCTGCTTTCAGAACCTGTCTGGATGCATCGACAATACGTTTCACTATGCCGAAACTGATTCGGTCAGCTTGAGGGTCCCAGAAAAAATCGTCTACTGCTGTATTTGCATATTTTACAACGTGATTAGATTGTTTTCAGTGCATTAAAACGAAGGCATTTAGGAGTGTCTTGCTTGTCACACAGCAGTGCTTGAGCTGTTTGCAAGCATTATTTGAATCAAAATTACACATTTTTGCTTCAACTATAGTTATTTATTTTTTCTTTGTAGAAATATGTCCAATAGGGTCTCTACTATTGTTTATAACTTGAAAACATGAAATAAACTTAAAACAAAACCGTTATGCGACCTCGGAGAACCTTTCAAAAATAAACATTAGAAGGTTTATCAAGTTGTTAGTAATCGGGACATTTTCAAATTATAAAAAATAAATCGAACCCTAGTGGACAACCAATTTGACGCTGGGGGAAAATAATTTAGTAATTGTAGGTATTTGAAGCAAAAATGTATGAAAATGCTCGGATTGATTCAAGACTTGAGACTAGGTTTCAAGTAATTAAGCTATCTGACTCGAATCTGTCGTTTTTCACCATTCCTAGATTCCTGAGAAGTTATAGGAGTTACGAATTAGTGGATTGAGAAGGGCTTTACTTTACCCTAAATATGGAATTATGTAGACATGCCTCAAATTAATAACTGCAAACCTGTTCACGTAAAATAGTACTATCATAGCATGCAATAACATTTGTCAAATTTAGGCCTGAGGACTTGATTAATCAGAAAATGGAGATCGGATTCAAACTTGCACTAGCATTAATTGAATGCAAAAATTCGGAGATGGAAGCCTAAGACTTCAGAGTTTGTTTTAGACTTAGTTTGTTTTAAATAATACACTACATTTGGATGCAGTTGTTAGTAGTAGCTCCGGTTGGTCCTGGAGATCGTAAGCAAGCCTTAGAAAAAACTAACACAGACAAACTAAATACTGTTTTGTGACCTGTTATGTTTATCTCTAATCTTCCCATTCCTAACAATACGACTTTTGTGGCTGCAAACTTTGTGAAACCCCCAAATTGAGGCAAACTGTGTAATTGGTTAGGTATTGAATTTGTAACTTGATGTGTTTTGTCATACAAGGAATTTTATAGTACTTTTTAACTATGCAAGGTGCGCATTATTAAGAAGCGGTTCGGAAATCACAGCAAACCTCAGTTTTGCTCGAAATTGGAATTTAAAAAAACGAAGGTTAATTTATAGGTAAGGGAAATTTCGTTTACAAGTAGCAGATGTCGCTACTCATAATTAGTGGCACTCATAATCAGTTTTTAATCATTTTTCATGCTTCCGAATATTTTTTCTATGTAAGTGATGCAGATTCCAAAAACATTTCTTCACTGAGGATTTAAAAAAAAAGCTTCTGTCTCTCGTTCACCATTTGAAACTTCCTCTGATTGCCCTAGAGGAACAGTTCACTATAGCCATGAATGATGAATGTTCTATTCACGTTTCACTTAGGAAAACTAAACGTAAGACGTTATGATGAAAAACATTTATTAAAGTTCCTACACTTCAGCTCTGTTCTGTAGTTTAATCCTCATTGATGAAATTGAACGGTTTTGGCGTCTGTTGATGCTGTGTCTCCCTTCCTTCGAGTAAAACTGCTCCCCAAAAGCGCTTGCACCAATTGTCCTCGTATTGTACCAGTTTAAAGAAAGTTTAGTAGAGCTGAAAACTGGATTCAGCTCTAACTCGTAACCAAAACCTAATTTCGTCTTTCTTGCCTCTCCCTATTCTTGATACTGATAATCCCCAATCACTAGGATTGCTAATACGTTGATGGCGTACCCATTGAATGCACTTTGAGCATGGTTAGTCACTGAAGGATTGTGGGTTGAAAACAGCAAACGTTTCTTGACGTCTTTCCGATTGGTAGGCTCTTTTGTGTTCCAATTTATGGATGGTTGTACTTAGTTTTCTCTGTAGATAATTTCCTTCGGGTGAGATTTTAATTAAATTTTATATCTGTTGATCGTTTCAATGCAATAGCATTCATGTCATCTCTGAGGTGCGTTTGTCCGTGTTTGGCCTTCCTAGCACTGAGTAAGTTGGAACTAAGATGGCGGATCCAGGAATTTGGTAATTATGTCCATATTCTTAATCGCAGTTGTGGTTAACTTGTTTAAGACGTTTTGTGTTTTACAAATTGATTAGCCAGAGATCAACGGATGGCTTGATCAGCAGTGCAAATCAGGTTCAAAATTATGCTAGAATGTACATAAACAAATTTAACATTATCAACTAAATTATTTGGGGGAAAAAAGACTTAGATAAAAAACGAATCCGAGAGCTAATTTTTATAGATACGTTTATTTTACAAAACACTGTAAACAGTTTTGGCACAAGAATCTCCCCTAATTATCTACAAATTGGGAGTTGTAATTGACGCTGGAATTTTGCTGGCTTAACTCTTCTTCAAAGAACATCTCGCAAATTAAATTCCTCTTCATCTCAGTTTCGCGGCTGTTGTGGGTTTCGTTCTCCTCATCGTCATCGTACTCTTCCTCGAATACCTCCGGCGTTGGATCCTTCTGGTTTATGCAGAGGTTATGCAGCAAGCAACACGCCAAAATAACGCTTCCGCTTTTTTCGATTTTCCTCATGTTGAGCAGCCGGAGCCTCCGAAACCGGCCCCTGAGGTGAGCGAACGAATAGTCAATCACAACCCTTGTATCGGCCAACCTCATGTTGTACTGCTTGTGCTTCCTCGCCAAGTGGCTATTATCTCTGTAGGGTGTAAGTAGGTAATTATTAAGAGGGAATGTTCTGTCTGCCAGCAGATGCATATCAGGAGGCACAAGTTGGTCCCGTTTTTCATCGTCCATCAACGCTTGGCCCAACTCGCTCTGTCGCCAGATAAGACCGTTGCTGGACGATCCAGGCAGCCCTGCGCACACATATCGATAGCGCAGCTCAGAATCGCACACGGCCATGAGCACGACGGAGTGATACTGCTTCTTGTTGCAGTAGTTGGCGTGGTCGTGCTTTGGCTTTGCGATCTGGATGTGCATGCCGCCCACACAACCTATCACGTTGGGAAAGTTTCGGTGGCGTGGATGGAGCCTGTTGAACTTCTGCACTGTTTCCTCGCCTCCGCTTCCTGATGGCCACTTGATGAGCCAGCTGGAAAGCTGCCCCATGTCCTTGCAGAAGGCCAAAAAAACGGTGTTGGCGTGCCCGCGGCCCACGCCGAACCGTTCTGAAATGGCCCGAAAAGACTCCTCGTTTGCCAGGCACCATATTGCCAGCAACACTTTGGTCTGCATATTAATCGGGGGTCTTCCCATGACCGCAACTGAGGTGTCGGGCAGCTTCTCCATGAGAATCTGAAATTTTAATTCAAAACAGACACTTCGGATTTGCTTTTCTCTAAGTTAGAGGGGATGATCTATACCATGCAAGGAAATTTCGGCCACGACCACGTTCCCGTCTCAATCACCCTTTAGTTCTTCTAACTGTACGACATTTGTAATTTCCCTTGCTATATGTGTATAAATTTGAGTTTAACTGATTGACAACCCCCCTCTATTACATTTGCGCATTTGCTGGCTGTAGGGTACAAAAATGTTAATGGCTGTAAGGGTGGAAGCATAGTACAGCACCACATCATGCAT
The DNA here is from genome assembly GCA_034700785.1 of Rossiulus vilnensis. Classification (NCBI taxonomy): domain Eukaryota; kingdom Metazoa; phylum Arthropoda; class Diplopoda; order Julida; family Julidae; genus Rossiulus; species Rossiulus vilnensis. The sequence continues at coordinate 16,768 of JAQIXS010000946.1, read as the reverse complement.
CGATGTACCGAGCATCATGGTGCACAGTGGAGTATTTGTAAGTACCACATCAAGGATCAATTTAACAGTGGCATCCGGGTCAAGAGGTGTCGTTGCTTGAGCGAACCAATCAGATCGCATATTTCGGGCATAAAGTCTTGAAAAAAATAAACGGGTTTGATTTCTCGATTGATGCGAGGCTTTACTATGAACGCGTGTATAGGCAACCATGTGTTTGTTTTTGATGGCTAATGCGATGCTGCACCATGTTACTATGTGACAACATAGGTTTGAAACAGGGAACAAATGCTTGGTTATTATCCGAGGTAGTTGGGATTGTGGCCATCTCGGATAATCGAATTCCTCAGATAATCAAAAGTATAGTTAAAAAATAGGTGCAACTGTATTTTGTACAGTAAACGCTTTTTGAATACATGTACACAGATCGAGACCACGGTTAATCCGAATGCTCATCCGAGGTTGCTTCTTCCCCTTGGCAAAGTCGAATATGGGATAACCGGTCCTCGGATAATCGAGCTTCCACTGGAATTGAAATTACAAATTTAGAACAGTTAGAAGAACTGAAAGGTGAATGGGAAGGAACACGGTCGTGGCCGATTACTGAGGTGCAAATCCCAGGATTCGCCTGGAAATAGTGTGGAAACCACACTTTGAATAGCCGATTCGGGATTCTAGCTTTTGGTCTCTGGATATTACCTGAACAGTAGATCTGCTCAGGCGGAAATGCGCCCTAAAATCTATGTCGGTATAGGTTGCGACATGAGCGATGTAGTTCTCTCTTCTGGCACTCTTCGTCACGCTCCTCGGTTTTCTTTTCCTTTTTCTTCCTTCCATCGCCGCCACCAGGCCGGCTACGTGAGTCACGTTCGTTTCATTTATCGCCATAAATTCATGGATCAAGTCCAGCTGGGCTCTGTTGTCACACAGCATGTCAATAGCACACAGTACTGCGGCGGTTGTCGCAGTCTTCTTGTCAAGCGCCATCTTCACAATTAGCACAATCTGAGATTTATTTTATGGAGTCCAAAATGTTCATTAATTACCGAGGACGACCGGTTATCCCAAAATAGCAGTGAATAGTTCCATGATTCATCGAGAATTCGAGATGATCCAACGATGCGATCCGTTCTATCATCTCCAGAGATTTTATGATCGATCCTTCTGTGGTAATTCTCCCACTTCACTGATTGGATTTATCAAGTCATGGCGAGGAGCAAGCTAGTATTTCTAGAATTATTGTTTTCGAATTAAGTTGTTTTTACCAAATTTTACTTAGGAAAGATGAAAAAATTAAAACAGGCAGCGTATGCTGTGAACTAAAGTCCAGGGAGAGTCTCAACATGGCGACCTTCACGGCGCTCTCAGCTCTGCTGTCTGCTCTCAGATGTCAGGTTAACAGGTGATTCAGGTGGATATCATGGCATCGGTCAGCTTTCTTTCAAGCTTTGTCTTGGAGGAATAGCGTTGTTCGTTTTTGTGGAAAATTATAGTACATGTAGCCGAAATCCCAAGGGTAAGAAGCTTTCCTCATCGGAATGATCATGGCATAACCAGGAAAGTAAAAACTTTCAGTGTTTGTGAAAGAAATTTGCGAATTAGAGATTTTGAGAACAAGTTTTTATAAATCTGCTGAGTGCTGAATATGCATTTGACTTATTCGTGGAATTCGTGGCGTTATACATGTACATACCAGCATGAAATTATGCGAAATGGTCAGGCATACATGTAGGTGAAACCCCTCAAACTTTGGGAAATCCCTCTTTCAACATTGTTTTGTTTTTCTGAACGAAAGCAGGCTAGCAGCACTGTTTTAAAAAATGTCTTCACTGAAGCTTAGTTAATCCACAACCGAAATTTTATTCGTTTCTTTTATTTCACATTCAGTTAAATTCTGGCATGTGCTAGCTGACACATGCTGCCTAATTTTAATATTATAATAATTTAATATTTGTTCAGCAATCAACAATTAACTATTCAACAACGTACTGCAACAAGGATAATGCAAAAAAAGTTGCTGAAAATTAGACCGCATATACCCCCGTTCATTTTCAAATCTTTCGCATGAGCCTGGAAATTATTCGTTAACATAGGACGGAATTGTAATAATTATTGGTCTGGTTCAGGGACAGAATGCCTATGAAACTTGTTGACACGGAAGACGTTCAAAACTGAGAAAGCCAAACATTATTTTTAGGGGTGACGCAAGGTCACAGGATCTCCACAGAGTGGACCAAAAATGGATTTTTGCAACGAGGTATTGGGAACCAAAGTTACATCTTCCCAGGTTAACTCCGATGGATACGAAGTGGAAAACCTCATCGCAGCAGACCCTTCGAAGCGCCGAAAGGGGTTTTTAGTGGAGCGCTTCATAAAGCCGCCAGTGGACATCATATTCACGTTTCCTTGCTCGGTGGAGCTCAACTGTGTAGTGCTTTATACGGCAGTGAACAGTCAAAAATCCGTGGGAATCGACATGTTTGGGCTTTTGTCACGAGGCGACAAACTGGACGAGCATCCTCTGGGCAAGTGCTACCTGAAGACTGGAAACAAGGTATGTTTTGTGAACTCGCGCTTTCGAAACCGACCGCATTTTCCTGATGGCATAGCTGCCTGTGATTGCAAGGATGCAGTTGTGCGAAATATATCAGGGAACTCATCGTGCTTCACGGGGATTAAGGTTCGCATCTGGAGGACACAGAGCGGCAGCCTGGCGGCTATGGGACACATTTCCATTCACGGAGCTCCGGCACGCAGCGTTGCGGCGCACATTGTGGCGCGACTTCTAGAAGTAGTCAACCCCAAATATGCGGAATCTCAGGGAAAAGGCGCAGCGAATCGGACAAAATACGATAAATCTCGCATTAAGAATGCGGAATCGCCACAAAATAATACAAAATTAGGTTCAAAAGGAGCCACTTTAAAGCACAGCAGTGAAGAACCACACACGTGTATCCAGGAGCAGATCAAAAGTTGTGAAGAGCAAATGACCACCGCGCAAGAGCTTCCGTCCAACAAGCTTCCTCGAAAGCCTAGTGCAAAGCGAGAAGAACATGTGCCTGAGGAATTCCTTGATGGTCTGACGTTCGAAATAATGACGTATCCCATTTTGCTTCCCAGTGGTAACACTATCGACAAGACCACGTTGGAGAAACATGTTGCGGCAGAAGGTGAATGGGGGAGGGCTCCTAACGACCCATTCACGGGCCTGGTTTTCTCGGCTGGAAAGCAACCTGTGCCTAACGTGCAACTGAAGACACGAATCGACCGTTTTTTTCTGCAGAACGAGCAGCTCGCACAAGGGCGTACTACTGGGAAGCGAAAGTTTACTGAAAATGATGCAGTAGCAGATGTCCTCAAGCTGGGCTGCAAGACCAAGCTCAGCCCCGCTGAATATGCGACAGGAGTGTCACCCAATTTGTCAGAGTACAAGAAGAGTTTGAAGGAATCGCAAGTTAGGGAAAGTGATTTGCCTGCAAGCAGCATTGAAATGCCAAGCAGCCATGAAATGCGTTTAAGCCAGAGCTTGGATTTGGCGCTTGGATCTTTGACTTCCTATACCACGACCGGGGCCACCGCCAGTCGCTGGCAACACGTCTTTCAGCCATCAAAGACCTGTTGCCAGTGCAGTGCAGATTCTTCAACTGCGATTTTGTACAGTCTGCCGTGTTCACATTTGCTCTGCAGACGTTGTGCTGTTCCTTCAGGGAAGAGTCAGGGAACTCCTAATAAGTGCTTCTGTTGTGGGGAGATCTACGGCAACAGCATGCTTTCACGGGTACATCAGTGATGAATCAACTTACTTTTCTATTAGAAGAGATCTTAATTTACATCAGTAAGCAAGCTGCAAAATGATAGTTAGTCGCATGAAAAGTGCATTGGATGAAATTTGAAATGGAATGTCACCAAGCCATAATAAATTAACATTGTGAAATTCTGCTGTTGTTTTTGCCCGTGGTACATACATAATGACTTCTTAGTTTCCAGTGTAGGATAACATTCGAAAGAAAATGTCTGAAAACGAAAATTCCTTGGCTTCCTTGCTTCTACTATTCTTGTACTATTGTATTCTTTATTATTTTCATTCTGATTATACAAAGCAAATCGAAAAGCATCAAGGAAGAATGTTTGTTGGGGAAACCGAAAAAGACACCCAAAAATACAAATCATGTTTTTCGCATAATGCACACAAATAGAATCATTTTCAAATAATTCGTTATAATTACACAGACTTGAATGCAATTGTAGGAGCTCATACTGTATTTCATATTAATGTTAATTTGCCATCAGTCTTTAAACTTTTTTACTGCTGTAATGCTGCTGTAATTTTCAGAAAGAAACGTATATTATACTGGGCAGTAAACATATCTAAATTAAATTTTAAGGACTACTGCTGTAATTAATCAAGGAACTCTTTCCATAGGTGCTTTAGCATATCGTTGCTATTAAACATCACAGACAAGTAGTCTAGTAATCTTTTAAACTCTGCTCCCGATATCTCGGAGCGTAGATCGTCCAAAATCAATTTTATTGCATAAGACACACGCGACCATTGCTTGAGAAGCGAGTATGATTCGAAAGCGCAAGCTACCTCGATGATACAGGTGTGGACATCCATTTCCATGAAAATCGCCTTTACATATGCTAATGTCTCTTGATTTTCCAAGTCCAAATAAGTTGAAGGAAATGTGCTCAGTTGCTCCCCAAAATTTTCTTCGTTCTTGATGATCAGGGACAAACAAACGCAAAGGGAAGCAGCATAAGGCGACGTGTTTCTGTGTCCACACAAATTATACATGATGATGGCACCATATATGAAAGTGCGGAAAACAATCAGGCAATATTTGGAATCGCGGTCTGTTAGGTTGTTTGATATGTCGGTGTTAAATGTTCCCAATGTGCTCTTGAGCTGTCTGTTCTCCTGACTAAAGCCAACAATGGTTACTTGGGCGAAATGTTCAATTTCTTTGAACAGCATGTTGTATGCCTTGCGAGAAAGAGTGTTGCCTCGCATCTCATCGGTTAGACCGGATGATTTGGTAATGAAAATATACCCAGACTTCACCCTGCGCCCATTTTCTTCCAATATCTTGTCGCCGTTTTCGTGAAGGACACATATGCCGATGAAGTCGTCTTTGGACTTGGCAGCTTCCAAGCAGTCGTAAGCACACGAGATGTGCAGCTGCTTTAATGTTGAGAGGATCTTTTTCTTCATGTCTTCATTTGGTACACGCTCCATTTTGGATACCTCTTCATTTGATACATGCTCCATTTTGGACACGTCTTCATTTGGTACATGCTCCATTCTGGACACGTCTTCATTTGGTGCATGTTCCATTCCGGACACGTCTTCATTTGGTACATGTACATGCTCCATTTCGGACACGTCCCACAACAAATCAACTTTCACAAGCTGAGACGTTGACTTTTGGCTGCTTGCAATCCGCTGTATTTCGTCTGCAATTTTAAGCAAATACGATCAGTCAGATATGTGTAGTGCAGTTGAATATTGTCTAAGATGCAGTAGGCCTATGCGTAAGTAATGCAACTAAAATTTAACGTGGAACAATGGTCAAAATTTAGGTGCGTGTAATTGTATGAAAATTAAATAACGATACTCGATCATGAAAACTTGACACAAATGTGATATTTTTAAAAATGCTTATTTATTAACATTAGCAATTTTACTAGCCTACTTGAAAGCATTAATATGAATTTACAAAAACATGTTAGTCTATCAGGGTTTATTTTTACAATCCGTCTGTCATGCTGTGAATTCACAAAAAACCAAACGCAATTTACAATACATGTAATTATTCATGGTGTGTTGTATTAACTTAAGTATTGCTATAGCATGGCTTGTTTTTATTGAATAATTTCTGTATCCAAATAAAAAATAATAAACCGCACGGTTTGCCTAAATTCTGATTAAAGAGCGTTCATAAATAACATCACATTCTTAAGGGGAGGATCCTGCACTGGCATGAGAGGAACATGTATTTTCTTTGGATGCCCTTAAATTATTGATGTATTCCCTTCAAGTAATTCAAGCAAAGCATGCATTTAACTATACATACTTTGATGCTGAGATTCTGAACTGAACGTTTAGAAATTGAGCATGGAAAAAACACTGGCCAGATTGAATGCGCATAACATGCCCAACTTGGAAAATTGCATATCGCATAAAAACAGCATGATAACAGTGATTGTCTAAGCTTATCTCCCTTGCTCACCAAGAGGGGCAACCACAAAATAAAGGATGTAGTACCACCTTAAACCGGAAACTGACAATTTTTAAACGTTTTGGTGGGATGTAAGTTTGAACGGTGAATTATTTAAATCGGTCATTTTGAAAAGTGGCATCTCCACTTCTTTCACTAATTATTCACTTTTTGGTGGATTCACAGCCCTAGACTGTCGACTCATCTATTTAATTCGGGTTCCCATTTCCACCCTCCTATCCTCCAACGATAAAATTATTAAAAGTACGCCGTAGGCAAAAAAATTTAACTAGATAACCAATCTTAAATTTTAGTCAGCAGTTTAAAAAAAACAAGATTCAAGATTTTGAAACACTACACAAGAACGACTGACTTTAGAATTCACTTTGGAATTAACTGTGGAAAAACAATTAACATTACATTATTGATGTATTCCCATCAAAGGTTGTCAAAAATGGAACACGTACTTTCAAAGTACAATGATGTACTGTATCCGAAATTGATGCATACAACTCGATACTATTTTGGGGAATGAAATTTAATGGTTATGGCACTTAAACAACTTTTAAAGTTTTTTTTTGTTTTTTTCCATTTGATGTTCAGTGACGTGCTATTAAAATAAAACTGATGTCGCCTCATGTAGGGTGATGCGGAAAGGGTTCCCAAGTTCAAAAACGTTTCGATTAAAAGGATAAAAATCCTCGCAGCATCTTTATCATAGCGTCGATGCCATCAAAGATGTTCTACAGCGTTTCTAATAGCCTATCAAACTCGGCTTCCGATATGTCGGAGCGAAGGCCTTCCAAAAGCAATTTCATCGCAATTGACACTCTGAGCCATCGGGTAATAAACGTGTAAGAGTCATGATAGCAAGAAACATCGATGATTCGTCTGTGCACGCCCATGGTGATGAAGATTTCGTCCAGGAATGTCTTCCTGTCTTCAAAATCCAAGTAGGCGAAAGGAAATCTGCTCAGCTGAATGGAATCGCCTTGGCTCTTGATGATCAGGAACAAGCAAACGCAAAGGCAAGCCGAGTACGGCGAAGTGGTTCTGTTTCCAGACAGGTTGAACATGATGATGGCCCCAAATATCAAAGTCCGCTAGATAAACAAGCAATCTTTGGAGTCGCGGTGACGCAGGCTAGTGGTTATGTTGGTGTTAAAGGTTCCAGATCTGCCCCTGAGCTGCCTGTTTTCCTGGCTGAAGCCAACGATGGTGACCCCTGCGAAGTTTTCCAGCTCCTTGAAGAGCATGTTGTACGTTTTGCGGTGAAGGGTATCCCCAACCTTTTGGTCGGTTAGACCGGATGATTTGGTAACGAAGATATAGCCAGACTTCACTCGACGTCCGTTGTCTTCCAGTAGCATTTCGCCGTCCTGATGGAGGACGCAAATCCCTACGAAGTCGTCCTTGGATGTGGCAGCTTCCAAACAGTCACAACCGCACGAGATGTGCAGTTTGGTCAGCGTGGAGAGGATCATTCGCTTCATCTCTTCATCCGGTGCGGTCTCCGTTTTGAATAGATTCCACAGAGGCATTTTGATAATGGAAGGCTAGAGGTTTGGCGATTTTCAAGCAGCTCGTTATGTGTTGCGCAGTTGAGTATAAACCGGAACAACAGCCAATAGCGCAATGAACAGAAAAACAATGCTGGGTTTCCGAAACGTTTGAGTAAACCTGAGAAAGATTTGCTAAATTTATTTTCCCCAATGTAGAATTGGTCGTCCACCAGGGTTTCAGTCTGATTTCTAGTTTGAAAATGCCCTGGGTATCTATAAACAAATAAAGAAATCAAGAAATTTGAAGAAAACAACAACAACAAAAAACGTGGGTTCTTTACATGCTACATTGGGGAAAATAAATTTAGAAATTATAATAAATACTTTGTCATTTTGCATGGTGGGCGTCTTTTGTCACACTTTTTGATCATTATCAGTTTCTTAATAAATTATAAGTTAAAGCCTTTATTAACAGTTGCATTACAAAGTCGTAATGGTAATTTTTGGGACCTGCTGTACGTAAACACAGAGAAAAGGATTGCAACTCATTTTGTGGCATTGCATTGTGGGAGATTTGAAAATGCAAATTGCAAATTTTTTATAACTTGGATGAAGCCATATTTAATTAGTGGTTTCTTATAATTCATTTAAATGTAAGCAAAGAAATTTCTACCGACACTTGGAACAGTTTCGCGCCTTGCTAAAAAAAGATGGCTCGTATCCGAAAGGCTTTATGTTCGATGCCTCACTTAACGTTTGATATTTCGCAGATGCTCAAACTTTGTTTATTGAAGGGGTAGGGTTTTAAGAATTATAAATCAATTAACCTTCAAGTGTTCAACCTATTCGCGTATGCCTTTCAAGCATCGCCTTTTTTTTATATAGTTTTAAAGCTTCATTTTTTCTCCATTCGATAATATGACCCGTCGAATTGCAATTGTAATTAATCATTATAGACAATTTTGAGAAATTTATCTACTGCTGTTTAATATCGCACTTTGGATCCATATACTGTAGCCTACAAAATTAAATCAAATTAATATCATGTTAAAATTGAATTATCAAATTAGCTAACTTTGGAAATGCCTTGAGAACCCTGAAGAAATGTTTTACATGTATGCAATTGATCAGCGTTCTAAATAGTGACATGCTGGACAATGTACATGTACTAATTCAAGTTGCTTTGACATGGCTAAAATCTCTGAATTAAAATACAAGAAGTACATTCGAAAATTAGTAATAGAACTTGTTATGAACATACCGTCACAGAAATCTTCTTGACTGACTGCTGTAGTGTCCGTGGCTTCGAAATGTAGTTTTACTCACTTTGCAAAATGCACGAGTTCTAAAGTTAGTGAGTCACCTTTAACTCTTAATTCTCGGAAATTGCCGGCTACGTGCCGTGAGAAGCTCTTGGCATTGGTGAAAGTGGATAAAATGAGCTTGACTTTAAAATTTGCAATGTTGAATGTTGCAGCCGATTGGATAAACGTTTTCTTATTTGTGACCCGCATTTCCAAATACCGCTTTTGGGCATCATTAATTACGTTAACAACAGCTAAACACCGAATGTGTATCGATTAAGTTCTTAAAAGATTGAAAAACACTTGATGGTAGTCCAAAGCCTGTTTTTCCCAAAGGACGGTTGCCCCAACTGGATAACAGGTGGGCACACGTTACACAAAAGTTGGCTGTCATTTTGTGCAAAACATGTAGACAATCATAGCATTCAATTGAAAACTAAGTCCACTTGTCCAATTCCACAATTCGAAGGTAGCGAAGGTAACATTGAAATGATTCAACGGTCAAAAAATCGGAAAAACAGAAAACAAAATTGTCTTTGTAATCGAAGAATGCTGTTTCGAAGAACTTGAATGTCCATTTTTGCTAAGTTTTAACCCAGTGGCAACATACTATATCCGGTATTCTGCGCCATATTTTATCCATGCATTTGTAGTTCCCCCACAGATTATTAAGCAAACAAAACAAACGTTTTACATATATCATTAAGGACTATCTACGCTCAACCAGGAAAACCACCAATGACGTGTTAAGGGGAAAAAAAAATAATGTTCGAAGTCAGTAGGATTAAGGAGTATCAAGAAAGAAAATCTCCCGGGGAGGGGGTGTGACACATTCAGACGATGATGGATTATAGGAGGGGTAGGGTGTCAAAAATGGGAGATTCAGAAGGGAAAAAACCGGGGCTTCTCTGCATGGCAACCTTGTATTACAGATTGCTAAGTTTATTTACCGAATTTCATGTATAAACTAAGCGTTTTGAAATTATAAACCAAAGCAGAAAAAGACCTATTCTGTATTGGGTTAAATAAATGTTGCCATCATAATAAGTATTTTAAGGGAAATGTACGAGTAATTTTGTGCGATGTGGGCATGTTTCTGGCTGAGCCTTAAACAGAAAAACGATACTGATTTTTAAGGTCCACTCAGTCGTACTTTTCGTATAGACAGCTCTTCACAGTCAGAACTACTCGTTGTTAGTGCATCTACTGATTGCCTACCTACTACATGTATGGGTGCATAATCTGATGCATTCGACCTGTTCTTTCTTGGTGAGTAGGCTGGAGTGATTACACAATTTTTCATTTGAAAACAATGTTTATTGCTTATTTGACAAATGTATAAGTGACTAGTTTTATTTTCTCAATCAATTGACAAACCATTACATGTATTAAGTTGAAAATTAGCTGTGGTTAGTAGTACATTACATAATCTGTATTTGAATATAATGAAAGAGAACTAAATGCACCGTTATCTCTAAATTCTAACAGCGTGTGCAGCTAATTTATCCAAATCGGGCAAATAAACGAAATGTAGGCAGAATTCTTCGTCCCATACGTTTTGCAGAACTAAACTGGAAATGACATCAGGGGAGTTGCTGTCCTTGCGTGCCTTTACTTGCTTAATACGTGCATCGAGCACGACTTCTCTCAACAGTTTTCCGTGCGATGGCTGACGTGACTGGTCGTGCAGCACTTCCTTCCAGCAATCAAAGGTGTAGACGCCGGGTGATTGCGCTGCCTCTGTTGCACCAAGAACGATCCAACCGACAGGACCAGAAAAAATGCCAGCCATGGCTAACCCTTCTGTAGCTGCAAAGCTAGTGGCTCCAGCGGTCCCGGCACCGAAAGCCGATGCAACTGCCGCTCCTGCAACGGAAGTCATCCCAGTGCCTGGGCCCGCTGTAATGGCACCCAGTATCGCACCAGCAGCTCCCCCAAGGGCACTTCCTCCATAGACGATGCTGTTACTTGTCGCTGCTCCTGCACTTGCAGCCGCATTCACTAATCCCATGACAGCGCCAGTCACAGTACCTGTTATGGCGCCTGTCACGAGGCAGCCATTGGTTATGACGAGTCCGGGCGTTGCAAGAGCAGCAACGGCGCCTCCAGTCAGTGCAACCATTTGGGGAGATATCTAGAAATGAAAAAACCAACCACAAATCAGCAAAGCAAAGAGCTGCAATGTTTATCATTAAACCAGCTAAAATAGCTGTTCGGATGTTAGTCACTAAGATAGGAAGGGAAAGAAAGGATGGGACTATCCCATAATTCTTACTTATAGAGGTTTCCCATTTATCCCAGTTTCAAATTAAACTGATCCGGGAACGTCTTTCACTCGTTTGGAGAGCTTGGGGATTCGAAAGGAGCATAAAACGATTTGCTATTAAATTTTACTCAGTTGAATTTAAGACAAAATATAAACAGTTATGTAAAAGAAGAATTATTATCTGCCAATCGTCACATTGTAAAAGACTGACTTCATAAAGGTGAAACCGTTATGGGACCTCCGAAAACGAGTTTCTCCTCTGAATTAGACCTCCGAAAATGGTCACCGGAAATTGCATAAGTGCTCCTATTTGTAACCCTCACAGGATGAATAAAATCCTGGAATTAGAAATGGTCCAACGGAGGGCATCCAGGTTTGTTAAGGGAAACTACCAACATTCGGCAAGTGTGACAGAGATGCTGCACTCTTTAAATTGGGACTCATTGAGAGCGAGACGAGAAAATTTATCTATGGGCTTATTTAAACGTTTCAATCAACCTTCTAATTCGCATCTTGTGTCTCATATCTTCAAGCCTAACAAACACTGTAGAAGTAGGCATAATCACTCTAAACCCCTGACTGAGCTTCGTGCTAATACGGATGCTTATTATTGGTCTTTCTTTTTGCACGCGATTAGACGATGCAATAACCTTCCTAACGATAGTTTAAATTTAATTCAAGTTCAATTTAACAATCGATCGCAACTGACGTAGGAACTTTCTCCTGAAAATGGGCTTGACCCCCCTACCATATGGCATTTAGTTGCTGACTGTAGGGTACTGAGCTGAATTGAAGTTGTGAAGTTACAATTTAACTTATTTTAAGTTATCACTGTTCCACCTTAGATGCATACCGAGATTACATATAACATATATAGCCGGAAAATTACAATTGAACAAGTTAAAGAGTTGTTATCTTACCTGTACTTTCTGTTCCGAACACGTCTGGACAAGCTTGAAAACGAAAAAGCAGGCGATAGTCTTCTGTGCAAGAATCAACAGAAGATGGCGGATTAGTGCATTCTCCATATCCACGAGTGTAGACGAAGGAAAAAGGACCAGAGAATGGACACGTCTCTGGAATTGCATTTTCTGTAGAATATTCGAAAACACAAAAGTTGATAAATACCAGTGTAAGGGCTTAAAAAGTACACGTGCACGTTGTTTCTAAAATATACTAACCTCTAAACATTGTGTATAGTTGAGCATCCCCGTTGATCTTGTTGCAGACGTTTTCAGTAGTTGCGTCAATTTCACGATGGGTCTCACAATAAGCTAAATCGCAATTAAGAGACGTTAACAAATTTTTTAAAAAATCGAAAAATAGTGAAAGGCAAATTACAGTAAGTGTTGTTACGCCCTTTTACGTAACCACGTGTTGCCGCCAGGGGCTGCATACCAATCATGCCCCGCAATTTTGGCGGCCACACGTGGCACCGTGACAATGTCTAAGGCGTCAAATACGCCTTAAAAGTTTATAACAGTGTTAAACTAGTGTAAATGCACACATTGACGTTAGTTACAAATATTTTCAAGTTTCAACAATTTTTAATGTTATTTTACGATTAATTATAGTAATGTAGTGGGCACAATACACTGTGTAGTGTAAGTACATGTAGTTCGTAATAAGCCATTGAAGGCATAAAAACGATTTGTTGTTGTTGCTAGTATTCAAATATTTATTCAGTAGTCTAATATTTCAACTGCCCCTAAATAAAATAGTGTTGGCAACCTTTTTTCATTTGAAATTCACTTCCTTAAAAATGCATGTTATGATGTTTACAGAACAAATATCTTTTAAAAAAATTAAGTTACGGAAGCCTTTTTTTATAGACTAAATCGCGGTTTTTTGTTGGAATCACTTTGATTATTTATAAAGGAGGGATTTTCTTACTTGGCTGGTCTTTGTTGACAGCAGGTTGGAAAAGGTTTCTAATTTATAGGATTAATTGATGTGAAATTATTTTGAAAAGTCTACGTGAATATGTGCAAAAAGAAACTTCTGCCATATAAAATATTACTTAAAATTATTTTCAGGGTTTCCACAAACACAACTTTAAAAGATTTATTAAGATTTTCCTAAAATATATTTTTACACAAATGAAAGAACATTCTGAAGATATTTTGAATACACTGCAATACTAACTAAATTCTTCGTAATACAGTATTTAATCTTTCAGACCTTTATATGTTAATCTAAGTTTTGTTGTAGCGGTAACCTAAATTTACTATACTGTTGTGCGATTCTTAACAGTGTGGTATTGGCCTAGCTTATAATGGAACGTAATTTTCTATTTATAAGTTAATGTCAACGTTTAAATCACTATTTTCGGTCCATAAAACATCATTGCAATGTTATCTTCCTTTGCAAAGGTCAAATGCAATCGCTATAACGCTCCATTGTTTTGATGTTTTCAATCATGCCTCGCATTATTGCGACTGAAGTAAAGACAAAACAACAGTTTTGTTTGATCGACTTCCATGAATTCCTATTAAGGCATAAACGCTTTATTGGAGAAAAATTGGGAAATCCACCGGGAAAATCAATAGTGAAATCAAGTTATTATAATATAAACGTAATGATATAGAATTTTCATCGAGTTATACCTTACAGTCAAGTTCATTATTTTTAAATCTACCGTGTGTTATGCAGTGTGTGTTGTATTTTATGATAGTGGATTTGCTCGATTTAATGTACATTATGATACATGTTGGCGGTATATAATCTAGAAAAACGCAATGTTAATTTCATTTTATAAGTATGTAATTTGAGTCTTACTTTCTTTATATTGTAGAACATTCACATGTCTTTCGTGAATGACCATGCAGCGATAACAATTTTCATGCCTGAAACGATAAACAAAATTCATGAAGTAATGCATTTGATTTACAGCGCTTCAACTAACATGTAATTTGAAATACAACCATGTATGATAAAATGTTGTGTTTTTTTAAGAAAATGTTCTGCTCAAGGCATGAGCGTCAAAACGAAAGTGTTATATTGTAGAAAATGTTTAATCCCAATTTTCAGCTACATTGTATACCGGTAATTAGACAAATTTATCCATAGGAATTACCCACATTGCGGTCTTATAGAGCGTAACTTACTGCACATATTCGGTAGTTATTTGTTCAAACTTGAACATCAAAGTAACGTAAACATGGCCGAAGCAAATGTTGAAAAGTTGTTAACCGTGAATTCGTTTGCATCGATGAAATCGCAATTAAGCAACTACTGCCTACACGAAGCTGCACTTATATTAGATGTTTTCATTCAGATTAGCTACGCTAAAATTCTTAGCTTTTAATGAAAGTATGTGTACATAACGAATTCGATTTTTCAAACGCACATGGAAACTGTTAAAGGGAGTATACTAACAGTGAATTTATAATAATAATTTAATTGCCTGATTATTTTTTGCAACCCTGCTTTTCAAATACTGTTTATAGTTTGCACCCAGACTTTTACCAAAAATGAAGTTGAATGCCTACATTGCTGACACAAATGTGCTTCAGATATGTAACGTCAAGACTGTATTTACCTTTACAATGTAGGAATGGTCGTCTATTAGGGTGTGTGGCATCCATATATTTTGAAAATGTGCCGTTTATTTACAAAACAAGTAAATCCAAAAGGGAAAAAACTGTTTTCGGAGATAAACGGTACATCTTCAAAACAGTGGAAATGTCATATACCATAATGGATGACCAATCCTTCATTTTAAAAATAAATAGCCTTGATATTAAGTACCTCCAGTATAGTTGTTTCTGCAATTTTAACATGGATGCCATATAAGCTGGAGCATTGGATTTAGCTTTAAATGTCTATTTTGTGTATAGAAAATACCGATATTTCCTGTAAACAAATAGAGATATTAGTTAAGCTTCTTTAAATTTAAGAAGTATATTTTACAATGCATTTAAATTTTTTTATATAAAATATTTATATTTTCCCGATAAGGTATACAACACCACGTGCAAATTTCCACTACTTCTAGCCTTAAAAGTTAAAAAGCGTTGCCATTCTTAAAGGGAATCTTAAGGTCGTGCTGAACGGTAAGCACTGCATTCTTTTATCTTTCCCGGAATGTGGGGATTTGGAACCACGGGGGACGCTACTGGGTTTTGCTCGCTTAACCCATGTAGTCGGAGGTAATCGAAACATATGGCTTCCCTCCATGCCTTTTACATGGCTATTACTTAGAAATTTGTAATAATTAAAACATTTCTCGCCTTACATTGCACTTACCCAGTGCTTTTAAAGCGTTTTACTACAGTTCGCGCGCTTAAGTACTCTCCTAAGTAATAAAATGGCAGCTCGACGGCACCATCGCGCATGCGCCTTCGTTAACGTCCTGCTCACCAGGCTCTTTTATTTGCACATTGAAAAGCCTTTAATGTTTGAACGCAATGGAGGTAGATGCGTTGGGGCAATGAGATACTCCTATGTGGGTTAATTAATCCATCCTTTTATCTCTCCTGATCGATTTCATTGCCCGCTTTTTTTTCTCGCTTCCAAGTCGCCACATTGGTCCTCCATCTGCGTTCGGCCATTTTTATGTTCCAACGCCCTTGCATTTAGTCGTTACTTCAGACGCGGGTCACCGATTTAACGACGGTTCTATTCCCAAAACTTTCAAGGTGTGGCCATTAATTGAGCTGATTGTTGCACCGCAGGATTCGTTTCTCGTTCACTAGATCCAACAAGCTCGAATAAACGCTTTAATGACATCATTGTTTCGACTCGAGCACCAGTTTTGCTTTAAATGGCTATTTCAACAAATAGTTGAGGGCTCCAAAGGTTTGCGAGAAATACGAAAATTAAGATATGTAAGAATAACGTTTTCTTCTACTAAAAATGATTTAAACCTAGTCAGTGTATATTTGGAAATTTCTATACTCTTTTTTAAAATATTTCTGAAAGCCTTATTTGGCACCTATTTAGGGAAATTACGGAATAACTGTATAATGGTCATGAGATTCATCGCTCGTAAAGTAAGAAAGACAAAGACAATGTGTATGCTACTTAGAATAATCATTGCAGAAGAGAGGGGAACATTCTTTCTGACTAGCATATCAGATGTCATCCACAAGTAGCCATTAGCATATGTTAGCATTTACAATTTGCATGATAACGTTGATGTCTTGATTTACCAGATTATTGAAAACGTTATGATGATACCTGATGCGACTGTATGTATTTGACATGAGAGATCATAAGAGTGAACTAAAAGAGGTTTGGGAAGGATCACGCTCAGCTCATGTTGAAACGCTAGATAATGCGGAACAAACTTGCACATAAAGTCGTTACTTATCTCTGTTCGCAATTTCGCTATTGTGTAGATTTCGTTCTAATGGTCTAATACTGTATATTTACTTAAAGGTAAAGAATGAATGAACTCACGCTAAAATTAGCTAATTTGCATGTACAGTGAAAGCTCGATAACTCGACTTCCTATAAATAGAATAATACGCTAAC
>JAQIXS010000945.1:0-36225 GCA_034700785.1 Rossiulus vilnensis | reverse complement strand
ATATATAATAGACAAAGAATTTAATTTCACACCTCTATCTTTAATTGTACTAAAAGACACCATTTATTTCTGGATACGGTCCAGGTAGCTTCTACAACCATTATTTTAGAGAATCTCTTCAGTTTCTGGTTGAGGGAAGAGGTCGATCAATGTAACCCGCTCTGTAACTTTATAAAATTACACCGTCTCGGAATCTACTGACATTTGCACGCTTACAGATGCCCAAATCGTAAATATTTCAAGATCTTTGACGGAACGGTTTATCACAAAGAGGAATTGTGAAATTACTGAAAAAACACTTTATTGAACCAAATTTCCTATGCATAAGAAAGTGATGGAATTTCCGCTATCCGCTCGGGATTATCTCCCTTTACATATTCCTTTCTTCCTAAAGAGATTCTTATTCCAACTTAAAACTAGCCCCTAAATCTTACACTTGTTCTCCGGACCAATTCATTTCATGCCCATTATGCCTGACTGATAGCCCCAATTGGACACGCCTTTACTCATACTGCCAATCAATGCCTATTATTAAAATCACCGAAATAATTGGAAGAAAATACACTCTGACCGATTTGGAGGACCTTTAAAGCCATGTTCACAACCTTGAATGAACCCCTCCTCTGGGTTACATACCGATTAGCCTTAACCTTTGCCAAGTTGACATTTACATCACAACACTTGGCTAATCCTCCATAACCGATAGAAAGCTATTTAGGGACGACACTGAGGGCTAAGATTCCTATATGATCCATGTTATAACACAATCTCCTATAACTTTACACATCAACTAATACATGTATTGGTAGTGTTACTCCTGTGAAGGCCAACGATAAGGTGCTCCTACGGGCCTGGGTTCCTACCAATTACTTCTAAATCCTTCTACTTGTATTTCGTATTATTTGTATACTATTTTGTCTATCTATGTATACGATTCTGGCTTGTAGGGTTGTAAATCCCTAATAGTCATTCGGTTGTTGTTGTTGTTTGTAAAGTGTGATGCAATGGCGTAATCGCCATCTTTCTCATCCATAATTTCTCCAATTTCTTTAGATAAAAATTAACAAACAAGGCTCGTGTCACGTGGGATATAACTGCACCATTTACGAAGAACATTTATCAAAGTGGATGTTATTTAAACGCTCGTGCGAAAACGTTCGTGTGTTTCCAGCCTGAAATGACCGTGTATGTCAAATCATACTACAGTAAGCAATT
Source organism: Rossiulus vilnensis (assembly GCA_034700785.1). Taxonomy (NCBI): domain Eukaryota; kingdom Metazoa; phylum Arthropoda; class Diplopoda; order Julida; family Julidae; genus Rossiulus; species Rossiulus vilnensis. The sequence goes on along the minus strand of JAQIXS010000945.1, from coordinate 35,010 downwards.
TACGCCAATCAATGACAGACATGAAGAACGTATCCCTTCTTACAATCTGTCAACCAGTATCAAATTACATACATGACGATTTCAGTTCCCGACAAATTAATACAATTACATTTCTTCGATATGCATTTATTTTCAGAGGCACAGCAATTGTGACAAGTGGGCCTGCTTGTTTACGGTGGTATGATGACCTTATTCAGAACCAACTGTGAAATGTAATGACAGTTTTCCCATCGTTTAATATGATGCTACGGGTTTCGCAAGCTTGATCGATCAAGTCAGAGTATCAACGAGTTTACACCATTTCTGAGGCTTATCAAAACTAGTTGAAACATTATTTTTCGAAATAAAATCCTGCACGTATTGTAAGAGATTATTTCACAGTACAAGTAAAACGTTACTGTCCTTGACGCAATGACGTCAATATGCCATTGCAAAACAAAGTGAAATAAATTTTGCCATCTTCAAGATGAACAACATTTCGTAAAATTTAAAATAAACATCCTACCTTAACAGTCGTCGTTTGTCCCTGGTGCTCATCTTTGAAATAGGATAGACGTCACAACTCAAGTCTTCGATGGAAGAGACTGAGGATGATATTTCCTCATCATCCAAGGCAAAAGTAACGTGATGCTCTTGACTGTTTCTGCACCAATATCAAATCAAGTACTTTAGAAACTTGTCCAAATAAAAACAGTAAAAAACGCTTAAAATGGTATGATTTTTGATTTAATGTTTATGCAATCGTTAATTTAACGATGCTCCTAGCAAATTAATTACCACCATAATGGGGTTACAAGAAGAGATTTATCTCCATGCAATTCAAATTGTACAATGCATAGCCTCATAGTTTAAAAGACATTATGCAGTTGTGGTTGCTATGATCACGATTGCAACAAAAGCATACCTTGCCAAGGCAAGAGAATGTTTGGCTAAATACGTATTAACGTAACTTGATTATCATTGAAAGATTTGATTAATTTTTTCTGGCATGCGAAACTTCATCTACTTTTGAAAACAAATTAACGACGTTCATGTATACTTACTCAAGACCGTTGGATAAATGGCCATTTTCCGACGGTAACGTGTTACATTTCGAAAAACTGTCCAAAGAATTGTCTGACACACTGACATCACTTTGCTCCATGGCGCCCTCTTCAGTACTGGCACTCTTTCTCCGAAACCTAGAAAAAACATCAGACATGATGTTCAACTACGCATGAAGAGATTGCCAAAATCCCAAACTCTCAGCTACCACATGTGGCAAGAAAACTTTATAATGTTTTAAATTAAGAATACACCGAATTGGGCAACTATGGAAGCTATTTTGGATAAATGCAGACTTTTTTTGCGTTTTCAGATATTTCACACATTCCCGCAAGTGTGCAAGCGATGCGATCAAATACAAGAGCGATCTACCAAGGTTGCCAAATATGACGTTGGTGTCATCTACGAGTCTACCGTTACTGTGTATACGTCCACTGACGAAAACAACCATGACGTTAATTATGCCAACTGTGTTTTGAAAACCAAGTGTTCCTCTCAATGGGGACATGTGTGGATGACGTGGATATAGTTTATGTCCGTTGTGCAATTAACTGGTTTTCCGTGCGTGTATAAACGCATCAGCGACTGAATACACAATGATTGCTAACGTGTTTGACCAATCGCGTTTCTCATAGAGCCCAATCATTAGTCGGTAGTGGTCAGAATACAAATCGCGATTTCTGGATGCGTGTATGTACGTTAGTGTCGTGAATGAAATTTTAATTCACATTGCAATTAAATACAAGGTGTTTCTAAAGTGCACGCTTGATTCGCAAACAAAAACGCTCCTGCGAATTTTGTGGAACCAAACTGAGATACCAACTAACATTTTTTTCTCCTCTTCCTTGAAAATTTAATTTCTTGAACCGTTTCAAGTTCATCTCCATTGTGAAACCATTAGTGCGAGTCAACCAACAAAATGTATTTTTTACTTTGTGATTGAGCAGCCCAAATTAAAATCATGCCTGCTAGGTGTATGGTTGCTTTTTGATTAAGCAAAAACGAATTTATCGCCCATCAAGATGCAAAGTAAGCGGATAACCTTGTCCTCCAAGAATAACTAGTAACATTTGGTTTAAAAGTTTGACAATGTTTTATTCGGATACGAATTAAGGGTTGATGATGATATCGTCAGTTGGAAAATCGAGATGAAAATTTCAGGCAGGACAATGTGGATATAAAAATGAGTTTATGTAATATTTAGATCATGTTACGCACGTTTTGCAAGGAACTCTTTTTTGGAAAATGTCAATGTAGTAACTCACCCAGAAACGTACTTCAATTCAAACACCTATCAATTACGCTTTGCATCAATGTACATGTATATTGCTTTTTATGCCAACTAATTTTCAAAGCGAGAAATTTCCTTATGCCATCAATAGAGAAGGAAGATAATCACTCTCTCATATTTGTTATCAGTAATAATGCCTTGGGAGTCTGTGACTCTTTGAGTGGATGTTTTATTATACGAATGAGTGAACACTTTGAAAAGAAATTTCTCAACTGGAAAGCAAGGATGGTGCAATTACCACTGGCCAATAAACACAACCCACAATCAAGGAATCTTTTGATAAGATATGAGAAAGACCTGAATGGATCAGGGCTGTTTTCCATCATTGACCATTCATGATAACAAAAGAGAAACATTAAATTAATGGGACAATTTCATACAGGCTGAAATCATTGCATTAATCTTTCGTCAAGTTGCAATTTTAATAAATAACACTATGAATATATAGTGCAGCAAAACTACTGCGATCAATGTGCAAAGTTCAGACTTGAATTCGCCGAGCAGAATAAAGTCTAGTGGACACTTGATAACTCAATGAAGAATTAACCTTAGCCAGAGTTGGGATATTGGCATGATCGACAGAGTCCCATGAAATAGTTTGCAAAAAACAAAAATGTGAAAATGTTCCGATCAAAACTAAATTTAATCCCCGATAGCACCAATGTAAGGGCACTATTTTTCAGGCAATGCGCCAGGGCTGTCGTTATTCTAACAAGTGTCAGTTTGTTCCTCGCGATATTTAGACTCTACATAAAACATAATTGATACTAAAGTTTACTAAAATCAATTCATCAGAACACTACCAACACCTACAAAGAGATTCTTAGTCAACAAATAAATTTGCCCAGGCAGCAATAATTTGTTAAAATCAATTCAAAAATGTACCATTCATGGAATTCTTGTAAGAAAAGTTGAAAATATGGTGTTAAAATTACCTCAAGACGGAGCAACGTCGCTATTCTTTCCCGCCCCCCGAGGAAGACAGAAATATAACCTTCTGAGATCAGAAATTCACCAAGATATAAATGAAATTATGGGCGCATGGGATCACGCAGGGAGAAGGTCGCCTCCCTCGTTCGCATGGCCACTCGCTGACATGATGACCACGTGATTTGGAACCGGCGAACGCGAGATGGACAAAAATCGGCCAAACAGCGAAGAACGTGATGAGTTTCCAAGCACTTTCCTAATCGTGCCAAGTTACCCATCTGCCAATAGGTAGATGAGTGGTGAACGTGACATAACCAAAATGCGTAAAAATAGCTATGGTATGATACCGACAGTTGAAACCATATTGCCTTTGAGACACTACTGGTCGACCAATTAAATTGCATGTTAAAAACAGCTCAAGCGAGGAATAAGAATGTATTGCAATATCCAGCTGATCGAAAGTTTATTGAATGTACGCATCACGTGTTAGATCGCGTCAATTACAAACTACCAGGAAACTTAATTAAGGGTATCAAAATTCGTCCTTCAGATCCTAGCTCAAATCGAATGTCAACCCAATTCCAAAATTAGAAGAAGGCCAAAGATAATTTATGCATGTAGTTTCAAGCGATGGCAATGTCGTATTTAGGACCTGTTTCATTTCTTTTTGTCTTTGCCTTTTAAAACTTGTGTCATTTAACAATAGCCCCTGTTTTTTTTTATGGATTTTGTATACTTCGAAAGCAAAAACCGTCAGTTGTTTGAGTTTGCCATTTTTTATGGAAATTCATGTAGTTTAATTTGCAGATGAACCATTGATCATTCCATTAATGCCAACCTTATTAAAATGGCATTCTTAGACAATTCATCATCTTCTCATGCAAGTGATCTTTTAGCAGATTATAAATATTGTTTTAACGGAATTAGCTGCTAAATACTATCCACCACTACGAATACGTCGAGGTGTAGTTAAACGTGGTAGCAATTAAAACAGTTCACTGAATACATAAGAACTAAATGACGTTTTCTGAAAGGTGGCTCTCTGGCGTCATGCTCCATAGAACGGTTGCCCAGGTACAATAGAGAAATCGAAGTTGTACGATAGGTTTTCCACGCCCACTTTAATCTAAAATACTACAATTTAACTTCCAAATCAACTGTCAAAATTAGTGCAATTTCTCACGATGTTTGACAAAATCGGAAGTTGTGGTTTTTTTACGGAATTTGTGAATTGTTTTCTGAATGCTAGAAACTACTGTATTGGTGTACGTTAAATTGAAACTTGGGATCTTTCTTGTTACACTTTCGCCATGATGTAAATTTAAGAAATCACCAACCATGCAAGGGAGCTGTGCATAAAGGATGCAAAATTATTACTTTTTTGGTGACATGATCAACCCCAATTCACCAAACTACTTGCACTAAAATGATTCAGCATACAGAAATACTCTTCAAATCGAAACTTTTTTTTTTTTTGGTTTCATGTGCCCTGTACTGTCAAGCGAGCAAACCTAATATCTGTAAACAATGTATGTCTACATGCAACTACTAGGAAACTAGCTATTCACCTGAAGAACGGGACACGCCCAAACATCTTTCAGGTCAAAGGCAACCTGGCTTATGAACAACTTCCGAGTCGCGACTCACGATGAGGAATTGAAATTTAGAAAGCTTTTCAAATCAACATTTCTATCCATCCAAGAAAAAAGGTTCAATTGAAAATCATGCGTGATTATTGATAATATACAGCAAATGAATTCTCGGACTTACAAATGTCAAGGCCGGAAGCGTTAGTTCCAGGAATGAGCATAGTAACCGTTCAATGAATCGATCAATGTGCTTACATTTCAACGTCAGCTCATACAATTTCTTTTCAGAAGAATGAAAAACGCAAACGTGGAGAGTATATTATTAGGATGGAATCCCTTTGGGCTACGGTCATGTAACCGGCCAATGACCTTTACGCATATCGGTTCAACACATTATTGTCGAATCAAGGCATTTAGCTTACATTCTAGGCATGAGAATTTCCCTCTTACGTGAAAATATAATTGGAAAAGAAAGCAACCAACCTAGAATGTTGACATATCCCGTTGCATAGGTACTGAACTCCGAGCAAAACAAACACGTTCAAACCGAGCAGCAAGAAACAGCTGAGTGACGGGCTCCATAGAAATTTTGCAGTAAAAAACACAAGTAGCAAATGACACGTATTCACGATGGAAAAACTCATTTCTCTCAGGTGCTAAATACAGTGTACTGGACTAAAGGTGTCAATGCCCAAAAGCACCGAAGCAGCTCTTAATTCGATAGGTAGGCCCCATCCATGTGTTATGTGTTAGGCTTAAAGAGTCTGAATGTGTTGCTTGGAATATGAATGATCGAACGATGCAGTTGGGTCTATTTATCAGCCTGGAATACGTGTGTGTGATGGCACTGATGATCAGTTATGCGATCTCAAATCATAAATCTAGTTAATATCAGGTTCAGAGCAGAGCAAGACTTCCATGGATTCGGCGGTTGTCTGTTATTCGAAGCAACGTTTCGCATTCCTTGATTCTCCAAAAACAACTGTTACTGAATTGCACTTACCACGAGTAAGCGTCAAATGGACGTCTTTAAAGCTAAAGGCATTGGGGAAAAATTGTTATCCGCTTGGAAACATTGATTGAAATTCACACATTGCTGTCATTGATGATCACGCAACTGCACTACGTCCGAGCAGACGTCAATAGAAACTGCGCGTTTCCGCTTGAAGCCTTGAAGGTTAAAAGATGGTGGCGCCGCCTATCTTTGCGCCAGAAAAGTCTGTAGGGTGATACGGGTATTGCATAATGCATAATTTATTAGCACACTGACATGATTGTTTTCAAGAAATATTTCTTTCTATTTAAGATAAAAACTGCAGAATAGAAATTGGCATTTGGCAATAAATTAACATTTAGCTTTGCATAAATTTTGCAACGAAAATTGTAGTTTCAAAATCATCTGAAGACAACTTTTTCTTAATTACAGCTCGTTGCATAATTACAGCATATAATTATCAGTAAAAATACATGCTTAGTTTTATTTCCTTCAACTAGAATAATTTTTATCGTTGAGCACTAACACTCAGATTTATCTAATTATTTATTGAAAATAAAAAGAGGAAGAGGTAAAAGAAAAAATGGCTAAGACCCATTTACACGTATTTAAGAATAAGCAATCTTCATATTACCACCGTTCATTTACATTTTTCAAGTATATTAATTGAAAACATGGTCTACTTGTCATTATATGTAGGCATGTTAAAATACACAGTAATTATTCAACAATGCCCTAATCTTTAGACTACACTTACATTTGTTACTTACTGGTCATTCGTTGAACAAATTACGACTACCAACAGCAACAACAAACAGTACAAAATCGGCTTAAGGGAGTTATCACCCTTACGGCTATAATCATAACGTGTTTAGATTAATTATGATAAAATAAATGAGTAAAAAATTCCAAAATTGCGGATTATATGGCGATGGAAATAGGTCAAGAGCCAATTCAAGTCGTTAGCAAAACAGATCATAACAAGGGTCACAAAGTTTTATTCTACGCTGAGAACGATTCTTTCATGTTTTCTCTGAACATGGATTATAAAAAGTGTTATCAATAAATAGTACCTGATTATATTAAAGCTGCTGGTTTTAAGTATAATTAAGTTAAGTATACTTAATGATTTTTGATGAACTGAGAGATATGAAATTATTTTTTAAAAAACGATAGGCAGGTACCACTTCAAAGTTTTAACATGCAATATAATGCGTGTAAACTACTTTAACCTGCTATCCCAAGAAAAAATTTATTTCTTGCATCATTGCCTTGTAATCCAGACGAATAAACACTTGCAATTTTTAAATTAAAATCTCCTCAAAATTAAGATCTAAGATTTAAAATAAATGAATCACAGTGAAATAAATTCATTGCACATTTTAATCCCACAAATATGGACTAAATGTTATCAATAACATTTTGAATCCTTCTCGCCAATGTGTACATAATATAGTTCACTTCACTTAATTTCTATGAAACAGTTATTACACAGCAAAACAGAACGTCATGAAAAAGCAATAATTTACATAAAACATGCGTGTCAATGATTTGAATGTCGATTGCAGATGATCATCAGTTTCATAGAAAATCTTCAGGATTTTCCAGGTTATAGGACACTTGAAAAGCAATCATTTTCAACATAAAATCATGTAGCAGTTCAAAAATTGCGTATCCAAAGAATAGCCAGTAAATTAAAGAGAAATCCCTAAAACACGTAAATAACTTGGACATGATGGGAACAAAAAAAACGCAGGTGGGTTAACAATCACAAAATTGAAATGAGAAAACAATACAACAAAATAATCCATCTCAAGGTAAGGGTCCCAACTAGCGAAATATATAAAGTTTAAAAAAAGAGCATGATGTCAAGTGTCGAGAAGAGTTAAAATGCCTAGTGAAATTTTGTGTTGAGAAAACTCCTTGATTATAACGCATTACTTCCTTTTGCCTGGATTTAAATACAAACAAGCGTTATAAAATCTATTATGGCAGATTTTGTTTTAGGGTGCCATCACAGAATGCAACGAGGAAGCTATATTGTACTTTTATAGAATTGTATATATTTTAATAGATAATTAAATCTATTTAATTAAATCAAAAATTCAAAACTTTACTTTTCAAAAAAATTGAAAAAGGTTCTAAATTAAGGAAAAATTCTATATCCCAACAACATAAAAACAACTATTCATCCTCAGCAAATTTAAAACGTTCGCAAAAAAAGGCTTTGCAAAGCTTGAATTGCTTTGTCTATGATTGAATTGCAATAAAAATAAAATTGTGCATTGTCACACAGGATTGCACAAACGTAAATTTACAGAAGAAGAAAATTTCCTGATGGAAATGAAGCATAAACCAATAAAAGCCAGAGCGTAACTAGTGAAAAATGATTGCCAATAACAAAGACGAAAAGTAAGGCGACAAGTAAAGGTGAAAACATCATGAAAGCATTAATATCTGTACATAAAAAGTATGAAACTTTCTACAATAATTTAACCCACTTTATCACTCTTATAAAAAACCTAATGTAGTATTTGATGAACCAATACAAAATAAAATATTCCATTTTTAATAATATATTATAATAGTTTTCTTATGATTGCCTGATGATGCAGAATTGATCACTATCCGATATGAAATAACAAAACAATTCTAGTACATAATTGACAATCCCTAATTCGGTATATAATTGTTAATGACAAATGCCTTCAATATGGGCTTTATCGTTGCATAGTCAAGTATGGCACTGCGGCCTTTTGCAGTGGAACTTGAGTAATAACCTTTTAATGTACAGAATGATAACCGAGCGACTACAATTTAATAAAGTAAATTTGCAAGTCCAATGCTATGCACAAGCAAGTGACAAATATACACGTGATTCAAATTAACAAACAGTACCGCACAATTTTGCTGCAAGGAATGAGACAATGACGATGGCCTATCGCTATTTGAAATAACACATTTGGAGTATTAAATCCAGGGAAAATTCACCTTTAAAATTATCAATCTATTATTTAACCAACAGCCAGCATACCCATGGAATATATAAAATTTAGAAATCAATCCCCTTCTACAAGGTGGAATATGAATAATTTCAAATTAGAAAAAAAATAGCTTAGAAGAGACTATATACGCCCAAAAGACCAATGCTTACTTACAATGTAAGAATAAATATGTTTTGGAGAACAATCTGTAATTTCAGCATTTTTAGACCAGAATTAAGAGTGCATGTTGGGGAAATCTCACTGTTCAAACTCTTGAGCCAAGTAATTTGCATTTAGTAAATGTCTTGAAGAAGGAAAATGGCCAAAGGTGCGTTTCTGCGCAGATCCCTGCGTAAACAGCTTGAGTAACAATTGTTCAAAATCACAATAAAACAGGCGTTAATGCACAGTTAGATAAAATATGGCATGGGGATCAATAACTAAATGCAAATAGCATATGCTGAGAGGACATAATAACAGGTGAACTTTTAGAAAGGATATTACGAAAATATTTACAACACAAGGATAATGGAAACGATTCTAGTGCAAGTAATCTGGAAATGAATCAATCACACCCAAGGAATGATCGGCAAATAATCATCGAAATAATGCCAAGGTCGAAGGCCTTGCATATATCTTACGTACAGTTGTGCAGGTACTATGGCAGAGGCTACAAATGTCAATCGTCAAATAAATAATATATGCTTCAGTGGCAAATATTCTAGCAAGATTTATATTTTGGTCAAAACTAAATCGCGCGTGCTAATATACTACTGAAATAAGTTGAAAAATTTCCCAGGGAAGTTTACCACAAAATTTCTGTTTGAAACAAGAGATGCACCCAGATAAATATCTCCAGATCAGAAAAGTTAGTTTCCCCCATGCAAAAAAAGTGAAGAAACCTTTCTATCCGAATATAAATAACTAAACAATGTAATGTATTACTGTTTTTTCCTCAATTTCGAATTATCAAACGTTACAGAAAATCACCGGTTTAAAAAGATGCAGAGATTATTCAATTCATTAAAATGAAAACTAGAAATGGATGTGTGGAAATGTAATTTTCCATATCCTGCAAATGCCAAGCTGCAACAGAAGTGTAACACTTCTCTATAAATTTACCTGCTTTCATAGATGACACTATTTGTCTTTAAAACAAAATATCGTCTTGGACAAGTTCAAATAATGGCTTTGTGCATGGGCTTTTACTGAATAAATTAAAAATGATAAGGTAACGAAAAAAGTTGGTTTGCAACACAAGATTCCACAATTTCAAAGTAATCACATCAATGCTTTTCACGAAAATGAAGTGGCTAAGATGTATTATTTTTATAATTTCACGCTTTCCAAAGATAAGATTTCTTTTCTTCTCATTAACCCTTGCAATGAGATCTAATGCGATATTTCGCAAAATGTGGGAGCATTGTTGCAAAAACAACCTTACAACAACCAAATGCCCTCAAAAGATGTTTACATAATTTCCTTACGAGAAACGAATAGCGACCTTAAGCATTGCTTCTGAGAATTTAATGGATCATTTTCTTATGTTGATTCATGCATAACAAATAACAAATCAATTTAAAAACGAAAATGAAAATTTCATAACATTTCAAATGAATAACTTGGCTACAAATATAAATTAAAGTGACTACTATTAGGACATGCATGCAAAGGCACTTTGTCATCACCATTGTTGGTTGGTTGTTGAAGACTACTTAATTAACCCCCCCACTTCATAAAGGCACAATACAAATTGGCTTCATTATCTGTCCACAGGGGCAAGAATTTGTATATATTTATAAACATGCGAAATTAAACAATGGAGTCTCCCTAACATTCAGTTTTGGAGTAAAACTTGATGGCAGATTATGAATGAAAATAACAAATTTATCAACGAAATAATTTCCACCTTGTCCCCACATATTAAAATGTATGTGATGATTGACATCGTCCAACTAATAATCGTACAAATAAAAAAATACAAGAATGCATTTTGGGTGAATTACGAAAATATGTAGTATATAAAAATAGTTTGCAGGTTTTTATTTATTTAATGTATTTTTATAGAAAACGTCTCTGGATTATTGTATATGAATTTTTTGTACATTTAAGTACAAAAATGTGAACACTGATAGTTGTAGCCTTGCAGCATTTTCAGGCGAATTAAGGGTGGCATATTTATTTTTAAAAAACAACAACCGGCAATTAAGACACCTTCAGGTCCAAAAAATATTCTGGTTGGTGTGACAAGAGGCAATTAAGCGTTCCATTCCTCAACTATGTTTGAATATAAAATATGGTGTGCTTCACAAAATATTTAACACATGTAAATGACCTGCCTAAATTATCTGCATTGGTCCTTGTTGGTTCATATTTTTTTATCTCGGAAATAATTTCGATTGGTTCGCATGTTACCTATTCAAGTAAGTTGCACTTAATAAAATGTCTTAGCTTTATAGGAAAATCTGTTCAGTGCATGATCCGTGTTTCCCAAAATTTATTTAATTCACGAAAATGAATTTCACAAAAAATTTCGTTGCTCTGATCTGCAGAATACTGGATTAACTCTGAAACACTGTTAAGAAACTCTGCCAAACGATAAAAAAAATAAAAAATTATGTTGATTGGGTACACTGAAAAACTGATTTGCCTAAAGAAGACATTGCAATTGGCATGATCTAAAATGAACTAGTAAAAATAAAGAGCTTGAGAAGTTTACATGGCATGATACCATTGGCAAGACTTAATTATTCTGTTTTGAGGGCTGCTTTCATTAAAGCAAAGGCACTTTTGGTTAATAACAACATTGTCAACTACTGTGTTTAAAATGGTGCAGAAAATAAGCATGCATTCACAAATTTAACCTTGGTGATTTCTGATTGTGGCAAAACAATTTTATTTAAAGCCTTATCACTTAGTGATAAGTGGAATGACTCTGAAGCCAAGTTTCAAAATGGAACATCCCATTAAAAGGAAGCTAAAAGCAGGCACATGATTTGCAGATCAGTAAATTTGCCCATAAATCAAACAAATTAGCTCACATATATTTATGTACATGCATTGGGGTTCAATTATCTACTTGCGGAAAACCGGAATTGTTAAAAGATGAAGCACGTTGACTATTCCAAGATATTTTTGCTGAATTTTCGGCTTGTAGATCCTCAGGATGTTTCGTGTGAAAATAACCGTCAAATAGATAACTGAATAGATTCTTTAGCGGGTTAAGATTTATTCAAGATGGATGTTCGTCTGCAATGCTGCGAAGATTACGAGTATGTGCTGCAACTGAAATTTTTTTAAAAAAAGCATGGTTATACTGACTTTATGGTTAACAAATAATCTGTTTTTTATCCTCAAGTTTGAATTAAAGTTGCACTCATGCCATGCAGATTAAATATAATATACATGTAACTAAAACGTCCTTGTATTTCATCATTTGCAGAACACGTTCCTAAAATAAAAACGGAGTGATAATATACTTACTGTTTGGAGTGAAATGATGCTTGAAGCCCAAGTAAGAATTTGGATGCATGATGGACACTTGAGTGCTTCTCGTGGGCTTGGCCCATAAGGAACGTGGGAAGACTAGGCAGTGAGAAAAAGTTAGAGGCGAGAGGACCCCAGGATCCCAGGCAAAGGACAAAGAACAGGAGAAGCACCTGAAAATTAAGCAAAACAAAAACTTTAATTACGACTACAGTACATGAAAATCGATGGGCATTCAATATCCACAACAAGTCAAGAGAGTAACAATGCATATGGCCAGTAATACAAGATTTAATTTTTAATCGATGGCAAGTTATTCAAATGCAGCGTTGACTTACAGCACAAAACACTTTAATTTTTTTTAGAATGATACAAATTAAAAGATGCATGCTTAGTGAGCACTTTCATTGTTTAAAAAAACAAAAAGGTGATTTAAACAAGTAAAAATGTCAAATATAGTAAAGAAAAAAATATAAATTTTGCTGTCAATTTAGGCTAAATGCAATACATTTAAAAGTGCATTTTACTCATGCTTGCCAAATAACACTCAAAATCACAAAAACTAACAAACAAAACGCACCCTTAAGGCATGCCCACTTGCGACAAATTCCACTTGGGAAGTTTCAGTGTCACTACATCATGACTTTCCCGACTTTGGGCTAACTCGCTTTGGCTGCAACGACGCAAACAGGGCAAGCAAATTAGGATGGCAGCGAAGTACAAAATAAAATGGAAAAATAAAAAGAGCATATGCAAATTAATCAGGAATCCACATGCAAATACCGAACTAAAATGTTTAGGGCTTTAAGTAATTCCATCTCCAACAAGCAATGATATTTCAAACATACACGTTTTCGTCATAAGAAAAGTAATATAACTTTCAATTAAAACGAAAGTGATTATATCTGCTACTATTGAATAAACGATCATCCAATGCAAACAATGCTATCAAATAAAGCATAGTTCCAATTTCTGAAAATGTTACAGATTAATCGAATTGTGTTAAGATTTTCATTTTCCCTATACGTGCGTACAGAATCATTTGCTTTTCCAAATTATAACAGAATACGTTAAAAACTGGAGGGAAAGCTTCACATCCCGTTGAATTAGAAAATGACACTGATAAAACTATTTCACAACATGTTATTTGCACCAAAATTCAGCGTTTAGTTGAAACTTTGACCCTGCACATTATCCTTGTGCAATATTTACAAAAAGTACTTTATTAAAAGAAAATGTCATATTTTGCTCTAAATAAGCTAAAAATGTTTTGCTGATTTAGTTAATAGTGGAAAATGAATACATTTCAAAACCACTTTTGTGTCATTCACGATGAATACAACAGCAGCAATAAAATTTAAAAAAAAAAGTTACCATAAAAGGAGTGGAGGTCTGTGTATATACTGTTCGAGACATTTTGTTTGGCAGTTCACCTAGCATCCCCTGTAGCTTGTGCAGCTGTGACAACAAGGATCTGCGAATAAACGAAATAGAATACATGTATATTATAAAGATATGGGCCATATTATACACACGGGTCCAAATGACACCATATACATGTATGACATTGTCAGCACAACTGGCACACAGGTTTTCCCATTAGAGGAATTGAAAATGCTGTTTCATTCAATAACAAAGTTGATGAATCTATCCACACAATGCACACTGCCAGGCTTTTAAAGTTGCCTAAAACCTTTCTCAATCCAATCAACAAAATAAGACTACTTGTGCTAAAATGCAGTGGCACAAGTGAAGGGAAAAAACACCCCCCCCCCCCAACGGCCAACCCCCTTTCCAATTCAGCATCATGAATAAGTAAAAGGGTATCCAACAATCACCCTTTAGCTTACAACTTTGATAAACATCTAGTTTGGATACAAGTTAAATTCACCGCTTATCAGACAAACTCTATTAGCCATATACAGTATATATATATAAATATAGTTTACTCGACATTTAATATGTGCCTCTTAAATAATTCGACCTGGTTCAGTCTCAGTAGTACCTGGGAAAAGACAGATTATATTTTCTTTATAGGCAGGAATAATAAACCCTTAAAATCAACCACCAATTTTTCATAACATTTAAGTTGTTTAAAAACGTTACGATCAGAACTGCGGATTTGGTCACGTGAATGGGAGGAGCTCTAGCAGTCTTGAAAACCGCTAGATTCGCACAACTGCGAGCTATCGTCAGAGTACCCCTATTAATCGACGCAATTTGCATATGAACATTTCAAAATTGTCTTACTTGTTATTACACTCTAATGAGTCTAGTCTTCTCTGGTATTCGTTATTTTCGTGCGCTAAATTTTCCACTCTAGAAAAACGAGGAAAACAAAAAACACATGAGTTCAAAACTCTTTGCAGTCATCATGATGACTTCACCTTCCTCAAAACTCACTTTTTTTCCAGAGCGTCCATGTACTCTTTCTTTTTCCTTCTACTTTCTTGTGCAGAAATCTAAGAAGAATACAGCTGACGCTTTAGAGTCGTTCACAGTCCAAGATCATGAACAATTTCTTGCATGTGTAAGAATCTACCTTGTTTTTGATTTTCCGCCTAATTTTTTTCAAGGATTTTTCCTCCGTTTTCGTGAGGGGCAACCGCGTTGGGATGGGATATCCCTCGGCTAACAAAGTGCGTTTCTCTTCTTCGGTCAAGTTTAGCACACCCGTTGCTCCTTTCTGCGGGAGTTAAAAAGAACTACTTTAAAAGAACGCCAACGAATAACAATGTGAAAGAAAATGGACAGACACCGACGAAAAGAATTTTCATTAAACTTGCGGATCCAGTCGTGCCAAAACCGTAGTTGTATTCATTAATGACGACAGGGAACATTGTTCATTTACAAAGTTTGATCACGTTTATGAAAACGTTCGGTTCATCATCTCTTACTTTCTCAGGCTCAAACAGATTACTCAGCCGCCCCCACCATAAACGCAATCTTTTTAAAACGAGACAATAAAACCCTTAAAACATTAAAGGACTAGAGCCAAGAGATTTTTTGCCAATCTCATAATATGGAAACAATACTTTATTTTTTGTCTAAACCTTGAATTTGGTCAATAAATGTGCACATTTTTCATTTTAATTCAGGGAATTTCTAGTCAAATTCGCTTCCTAAGAGTAAAGAGTTTATGCGTCTAAAAAACAACAATTTTACAAATTTACAACGACAAAATTTTTTTATTGCATCTCATTATTGCGTCTTTATCTGCAAGCGTGTTAAAAGGTACCCGGCATTTGAAAGTAAAGTATTTCCAGCAGGAGACAACATTTAAAACCATTGTTTTCCCCAAATCCAATGAAATACAGGCTTGAAAAACGAGCTTACTGGTTGGCTGCTTATGAGAGGAGTGTTGTTAGAATGTTTAGATGATGAGGATGATGATGATGATGAACTGATTCCACTGGAAAATAAGCTTGTTCCAGGCGACGCTACCATTCGTGCTTGAGTCCCATGCTTCCTGGATGCAGATGGACAAGATAAGAGGCTGGGTGGACTAGATGGCTGCTGGGAATAAACAGGACTTAAGCTGCCTTCACTGTCACTGCTATTGCTGGATGGTGGTGTAGGGGGTAACGAGAAGCCTGTCAAATACAAAAAGGTTAAAACGGATTAATGAAGTAATTCCATCAATGTCAAACTTAAATCGGAAGCTGGAATATATCGACAAACAGTCTGTTGTTAATTAAGAATGAACATCAAATAAGCATCCTGATGTATTGTACTGCCTCGTGGTAGAAAACAAAGTTAACGCTAATAAACAAACATGGAAATTATAAAATGTCTGGGATAAAATAAATTTGATACCAAACATTTCCAATCAACTTTCAGTCACTGGTTCTTCCAAAGTTCCAAGAAAGCAAACATTTAATGGAGGAAGGCGGATTAAATTTATTGACGCAAATAGGTTTCAAGTAGAACTTTGAGTGAATAGACACCATTTGTGGGCGAGAAGCTTGAAGATGTATTTATTACACTTTTGCTACGGCATAACTTGAGAGTTTTCCGTCCACACTAGTAATCCCTTGACAAATTATTTCACCAATTCTGGGCTGACAAAAAATACGTACGCAAAGTTACAAAGCTGTTTCTGTAATATAACTATGTGAACTACATTAAAAATTAATCTGCTGTAAGTGTACTATAAAAGATACAACCTTGATGAATGGTACCAGCATAAAACAATATTACCAAATACACGTTAAAATATTTGCGGTTAATGCGACTAAATGCAAACTTGTTGAAAAACGATAAACGTTAAAAGGGATTTTAATAAATTAGCATCTATTTGTCTTACATTCCACAGTCAGAGGTCATGGCTGTCAGAGACATACAAAGGCTGCTTTCTTTCATAACCATGATTATAAATTCAACGTTATTCACGATTTGGGTTCCTCAAGCTAAACATGCATTAATCAGGTCCAAGGCCATGCTCTATTTACATGTAGGTGAAATTATCAATTTTTTTTTTTGGAAAAAAATTTCGCAAAATTGTACATGTACTTTTTTGCTAGCATTACATCTTTTTTCGTATTATCCTCGTCTATCGTACGACATTGGAGCGTAAAAACAAGGTGAAGATAAATACAACCAGCTAAAACACATCGATCCTGTTATTCGCTTATCAGTTGGTAAGCTTCACGACTAGTAAATGGAATGTTTAAGAGATGTCCGGGATAGGGAAGTAACGGGTGATTCTGGTCAGGGCTGTCAGCAGAGAATCATTAAACTTATTTAAATAGACCTTTCTGACCCGTGGCTCAGAATGCGGTTATTCATGTTGAACAAGTTGAGGCAGAAAGCAGACAGTGGAAAAGCATGCCAGCTGATACCACTTTAAACCATTTTCCTAGTTAATTTAGCATCAGACGTCCATTCTACAATTTACCGATTTCGCTGCAGCCTGCGGGCATATGCTGTAGTTCAGTTTAAAATTTAGTTTTTTTTTTTATAGCTTAATTATACTTGTGATTGAAAAGGAAATTAAAATACCCGAGTGAACTCAGTGACCTGGTCAAGATCAAAAAAGGCCCGCAATGTGAACACGCGCAATATCCGATGCCCACGGACTGCAACGCCATGTTTGTTAGCCTGTGCCCTCGCATCGATACCTAAAGGCAAACCAATTTCCCCATTTCGCTCGTAACTTGGTAACAATCACAAACAATTAGTCGACCCACATTTTATCAAACGCGAACGTTCAACGTTGCGTTTCCAAGTACCCATATCGATTGATTTCTCAAGACTCGAGGCTGGCGCAACGATTACTTCCTGAATTTCAGGCCTGAAATTCCAAGTTTCGTCGGCCACTTGTTACGTGAAGCCAACGTTTTGAGTAATTCAATGTGTAGAATTAGAATAGTGTCGACTTTTTCTTTGGACTCGGCACTCGTGTATTTTTTTAACAATTAAAATTCAATATGCAAGGAGTAATACCGCATAGTGTGGGCTCATGTGCAGCCAGTGCCTTATTGGAGCTGGCAATGACAATAGGAATGTAGATGACTGACATGCCACGGTCATTTCTAAGGTGTCCCGTTTCAACAACAGAAGCAAGTGTACGGAAAATCAATGACAAATTTGGTAAAGGCAATTAACAAATGGAAACGATAACAGAAATTCAAGAGTAACTCGCGTTTACAGCGTTATCGACATCATAAGGAAGGGGCAGACATGTTGAATATATCTAAAAATTCTCAAGTTCTTATGCTGAAAGATCTTCAAGTGGCAAACCTAGAGCCCGAAAAAAATGCCTTACTGCTGCATGTTCATTTAGATATTTTTGTATCCTTCTTATAAGGTGAAAATGACGGAAATAATGTATTGTAAATTTATCGCGAGTGCAACATCACTCCTGCATGACTTTTTCATCATCATTCATTTAGTCGCATAGGCACATTTTTAAAGCAATTATATCACGTACAACCACATTGAAGATAAAAATAGAAATCTGGAAAGAATGGTGGTTGGACAACAACAACAACACAATTAGACATGGCCAATTTTACCCACCTGAGAGAGCATTTTCCACTTTTACTTTGGAAAACACTTGTTGTCGGTTGTTTTTCAACGATGGCTTGGTGGCTAATACGATGGTTGGCTGCTTTAAAAGTGTGTGAGGATGCGGGACATGGTTGCTGATGGAATGACCGCAATCGCTGCCGTTGAAAAACTGATGACTCGAACCAATGTCGGAAAATGGAGACGAGCACGATGAAAGCATTGGTTGTGGAGAACTTGGCCCTGATAATGGCTCCTGTTTCACTTGCACATCAACTGAACCGCTGGAACAGGAAGTGTTCATGGGAATGGCTGAGAAGCAATCGGAATCCAAATCTGGAAAAAAAAAAAATTACAACTCTTAAACGTCATTGAAACCCTTTCTACCAACTATTGGGAGAAGATTGCTTTTGCGATGATGTAAGGCGCTTCAATTTCGAAACTAAACTTTAACCAATCCCGAACCCTAAATGTCGCAAAACTTCCGCAAGTCCTGCATCGGTATGGCGTTGGCAATACATATTAACCATCCTCGTAATGGGATCCATGTTCGCGAGTTATCATTGAAAAAAAAAAAGCAATTTGACTTTAAAGTGCAGTCCATAAAAAAGGATGTACACGCAACATAATATACGATGTAAAAAAAAGTGTTTAAGATGCGCATTATTCATCCGAGGGCAAATTCGTGCCTACAAGTACACTGTAACATTTCTGTTTTATCCTTCCTTAATGACGAGTAAACTGCACAATTTACCAAGGCAACGAAACAACAGCGTTCTAAACAAGCTCGATCAATTTAAGCGTTTTCCAGTCAGCACGCAGTCTGCATATGATTAAAAATGAAGTGCGCAGCTAATTCCGAGCACAATGTAGGAATCTCAATCTCTCCTTAACATGTCAGGAAGCCGAAGCGTAGACCGGCCTTCAACCCATACTTGGTTGTAAGGACGTCACCCCAACGAGTTGAAAAACCTGATCGATGCAACCGAATTTGCAAAATAACGGCACATTGAATTCCTGAGAAAAGGTTGCGTGTTTGATGGCTATTTACATGTGCTTATTTTATTTCAGCCCTATCCTCGAATCCTTGCATTATTTTCGGTAACGCCAAAGACAGGAACTCACAAACCACTTTGCAGTTTACAAATTTTCTCTACTTCCATCCTCCAGTATCAGTGACACTTCCCAAACGAACCACGCCCACGTGACATAATTTTCAAATATAATACCAGCTATGACTAACGATTTTTTTTTTTTCACAGTTCATTAACAGACTGTGGGGGTGAAAATTCCTACGCGTATACAATCTCACAAACGAAACGGGAGCAGAAAAAAGTGTTTGAGCTTTTTTTTTTTTTTTTTTTCAATTAAATTTTTCCTACCCATGAAAATCGCCACCTCGCGAATAACCTGCAAATTACCTTTTTTTCAATTTGAAATAAACGAGGTAATCACTGTAAAAACAAGTGTAATATGCATGTGCATGCACTATAGTAATTTAACGCATAGCGACTGTAAAGGATGGCGGTTAAACGTTGGCAATATCAACCCCAACCCATTCATTTTAAAAACCTTGCATTTTTGGCACATTGAAATCATTCATTAACCTGCACTTATCCTCAGCCTTTTGTTTTTACTAAGGAAACGGCATCAACTTTAGCACTTTTTACGTGACAATACGATGTTTCAATGCCAAGGCCACATAACTAAAGGGTCAACGGCAAAAAAAAAAAATACTTTAGCAAACAGGTGCTCATTTTGACCACACAGGGGAGGGTTTTTTTTAGCCACGAAAGCTTTTCTCGTAAAATATTACAACCACAGGAACGATTTGCGAAAATTAGCTGCCATCATTAAGGAGGAAGCACTAACGACGTGGAAGCATACTTTATGAATTACCTATAGGTCTACATCGGTTTTTCGTCTTTTCACAAAGGGTTTATAAATTATTTTCCTTCAATTTTAAAATAACTTTAACTTCAACGATTGAATTTTGAATACACTGCAAAATTGACTTTTAATCTCTTCAACAGTAATGCTATCAACGGACAAAATTGAAATCAACATTTTAGCAATTGATCCCGGGAATGTTGCAAACTGATTGTGAAATTCTCTATAGAGAATAAATAGATGGGGAAAATACTCGCTACAGACTGCAAAAAAAAACCCCCTTTGCTCAAGCGTTTATTGTTAAAAATCTTCACTTGATTATTAGCTAATTATAAAGATGCGCAGTATATTATTATCGCGATGTAATCTATCATCCTTTTCGGCATTTTAATCCGCACCGCTTTATACGTACATTCAAAGGGTGTTGACACCGTGACGTACAGAAGAATAAAACTTTGGTATTTATTTGTAATGTTATTTTTCTTACACGTACACACAATGTGCACGTATATATTACCAGTGTGGATTTTTAAAAATGATTCAACATAAACGGCATGCATGTACCATCACCGCTTGGTATTCTTGTAGCCTGCTCTTTAATTCATGCCTGAAGGAATAAAAAATTAGGGGGTGAAGATTTTTTTAAAAAAAGGTGTGGTTTTTATGGTCAGCAGTGGAGAAAAAAAAAAGCCAAGCCTCCAAAAAAAAATCGTTTTTTATACAATATCAGCAGGCGTTGGTGGCATTCAATTCTACTTATTTAAATTCTCGAATTCTCGCCTTGATTTTGAACTTTCGCGAATTTAATACAGTGACTTTGACCTATGAAGTAAGTGATTCATTGGCATTTTACAATAGGCCTATTTATAGCATCCACTTGTAGACCACTGAAGAAAACGTTTCAGGCACACTTGCACAGTGTATAAGAAAGAATTTGGTATGAAAATAAACTAGCTATTATTATCAAGACAACCTACCAAAAGCAGAGGTAAAGTCGATTACTGAATGTTCTCGTACAAAAAACTACCTACAAAATTGACAACCTCTGCTTCACTTACCCTCTTAACACCAATTATTGTATTTTAATGCATTCATGGCGATAATTACATACGGTATACGTTATCGAAACCTTGAAATCATCCTGTTACTAAGGTAAGGTAAAAAGTCAGTGAACTTTTAAAAATGTACTTGAAACAATTCAAGGATAGTTTGAAAGCAAGACTGCAGAGAAACATGACAGGACTTTTTCACATGATTGACAAAATTCAAAGTATATTTTCTCAAAGATTTGTAAAATTCCAAAATATGTGATTGGAAATGTTCTACTATACTCTACATATCGTCCCTAGCAATTTAATCTCTACTTTTATCTTTCACGCGTTTTAATAGACTTCCGGCTTCATAGTTATAATACAGATTTGCCAAGTTTTTTTTTGGACTTTGTCAAACTGATACCGTAGTCATTAAAATTAGCATTTTTAATTGGTTTATCTCTGATTAGACAAGTTTGCATTAACAAGAGAAGGTTATTATCTACAAAGACCACCAAAGTATGCCAACCCTTCTTTGCCAAATTAAAACTTGATTGTCATTATGATGGCCCTATACGAACATTAATAGCACAAGTATTAACAAATACAGAGCATCACCTTTAGCGCTATCGATAAGATCTAAATTATCCATACCATGTCTTTCATTTTTAATAACATGGCTTGCAGCTAAACACATCGAATACGAAGATTTCATTTAAGAGTCAATTGACTACAACAAGGTTTAACCTACACCAAGCTACGCTGTCACAACATGTAATATGGTGTTATTGAAGCATTATTCAACTTTCTAAAGTATCACATAAACTTTAATGGGTTGAACATTAACTGAAAAATCGAGTACGAACATGCCACGCGAGATCTTGAGGAATACGGAGCGTTGAAGAAGACACACACCTTTACAGAAAACAAACATCATACATTTACTAGCGTTTTCCTAAGAAACCGAATCCAATTATTTGTCGAAAGATTAAACTAACCACTTTCCTTTAGCAAACTTGTGTGCACAAACGTTGCCTATAATCTGCCTCACGAATGTCACGCACACAATATTTTTCTCGTAAAACCATTTTAAAAACCACCGAACAAAGGGAGGATTTGTTGAAAGTAATTTCTCTAAATGCACGAAATCGCTCAATAGGGGGAAACAAATTTACAATTTGCAAAAAAAAAAACCTCTGCAATTTTCCAATGACATGGCATTTCAAACCGCTTTACGGTACTCAATCAGTCAAAATGCATCCTGCAATTAAGATATTAGGGAAAGTTTAATCTTGCATGTACACGAATGATGATTTTATGATTGAATGAAACATTGGACAATTTTCATAGATTGGTAGGTGGATACTGATGGCTAGTGGAACAAGTTGAAAAATGATGGCACATAGCCGTATCTTAAAACAGTGTATTTCCTAAATCCGGAAATAGTGTAGGTACATTTTCCTTGGGGAACCTTCCAGGTGAGCATTAGATATGCGTGCAAACGCTGCTGTCAACTGCCAATCCCACATTTCACCAAGCGGAAACTTGAGAGGTTTAAAACCTTAACAATGAACACAGGTAAGCATAGCCGTATACTGTACCCAAATATCCTCCGGTTATTTTCTCGTCAGTTTAAAGAGAAAAAAAAAAGCCAAAGAAAACCTCGAAATCCTTTTAGAATTTTGGCCTTCAAAATATGAGGAATACGGAAAACAGGAACTCTGGTAACAAAACAAATACGACAGCCAACTGTATGATCAACCATACAAAGTACAGCGCAACCCAAACCAATTTCTCATTAGAAGATTGACACGCATTGCATTATGCAAAGTGTTGCGAAGCTCAAAAAATACGTTTAATCATCCGCCACGTATGCGATGTTATTTTTTTAACTTTGCATGCATTTTAAGATATTTTTTCGTTCACATTCGCCTTTTTAGAAAACGCCTAAAATCGTCCAGTTTTCAGCAAACAATTACCAAACGTGCCCAGCATGAAAGTATGTTAAATGTATCTTTGCGGCAACAGTAGCACGGCTGAAAAACCGAGGACATTACCTGTTTTATTGTTAACAATACATGTACGTTTTCTACTATTTTCGAAAATAGTGACCTAGATTTACCAAACAACGAGGCATTAAATGTATGGCACGAAAAATTAGTTTTACTCCGAGAAAAAGTATTCTGGTTAATTGCATAATTTTGCAATTCCTCAAAACACCACATAACGAGCAAAAAACCATAGGATGTCACTGTTTGCGTTGGAGTGAGTCTGTTATACCTCTCCCAAAAAAACTTGCTCAACCGTCTGATCAACATCATGAATAATTCTGCCGTCCTTTAAACCTCAACAATGCCAATTCCCATAAACAAGTTGGAAATTAAATACAATCGAATTCGGTGAGTAACTCGCGATAAATTACCCCAGCGGATTTTAAATTACATTTTCTAAATGCAGAACAATAACAAAATTCAAGCACCAAGCTCAGATTAGTGTTAACAGGTGGATTTTAGCAGTGTTTTAGATTGTTATCTCTGTCGATAACCGATTTTAAGCAACGAATGTGCTAATAAAAAAAAAAGAATTGATTCAAGAAACACCTAGACGAAATTACGAGAAAAAAAAAGTTTCGATATTCGTAAATTCACAACAACAGAAAAAAGTGCATTGTGCACCAGGGGGTCATAATTGTCTAAAGCTAGACAGAGTAAGACTTGAAATATTACAAATCTGGAATTAAAAGTAGTTGTAACAATTCACCATTAGTATCGTTGCTTACGGCCTTCTGATCATTAGATTAGAAAACAAGGACATTACGTTGCCTTTAAAAATAAAGTTAAAAAATTGAATTGTAACAGAAATGAACCCAAATAGACATGCACGTACATTTAAAGTTAACCCATGCCAACACGTAACTAATCGACTAACACACATAAAATTCCTTAATACGACAAAAGTCACCGTGCTTCCTCGAAACTAATTTCTCACAAATGGACGTCTTCATGGGAGCATTCAATTCCTTTTGCAGAGTCAAAAAGAAAACAATCCTTTTAGAACGATTTTTAAAATGAAGGTAATTTAATTAAACCTCACTTTCCTTTAATTTTCTTAGGCATTTCACTCAATACATATAACGAGTTTCCTTCCTCAAGTCCTCATCATTATTAAGAAAGTTTCGGAAAACACCTCGACCACAGCTTTGCCTCCTTAATTCAGCATTCCATCCATCGAGGAAGTATTTTTTGCAGTTGGCAAATGTTTGTGATGGGCATTAACCCCGTGTACTGCGAGTACCAGCACGTCATCAAAGAGTACGTAACTCAACGTATCGACATATTGACTGAATCTAATAAAACATCTACGATACATTTGCAACAAAAAAATAAATAAAAAAATGCCCGACTATCAAATTGCAAGAAAACTTGATTCAAATCGTTTATAAACAACATAAAATGTGTACTTCATACAACATCTCATGTGCATATCAGCCAAGTAAGATAAAGATTTAGGTGAAGATTTCAAAGTTGTCTGCAGATTAATACACGTATACGATACCCATGTTTATAGCCCAACTTATAAAGGGGGCCACCTTCATTATTAAAAATTCCGGAAAATGGATGCTTAGTTATGCTCGAATATATCGTACGTGGTTTTCATATTCAAAAGTCACGTTTACACACCTGCACTCTTGCATGCGAGACTTCAAGTCTTGAACAACGTTGTACCAAAAAAATGTTCACATGTCGTGCAATATGAACCAATCATTTGCATACCTTTCTGTAATTACATGGTTGTTAATAAACATTGCCAAAACCTGATGCCTACAAGATATGCAGAAATTTTACAAATAAACCAAGCCAGTTGCTTCCTACATGAGCACATTGTTGAGGTGCACGGGTGCCGGTTCGAAAGGGTTGGCGCTGCGATCAAGTCCAGTTAAAGATCAGAATAAAAATGAAGGAAAATCTCATCAAAATATTAGTTTGATCAATTTGATAACGACTATTGGTTAGAATCGTAATGTGTGCATCAAAACTGTCCATCGGGAAACTTGCCATACATGTATTTATGTTATATTTGTGACAAGCAGTTGACCCGTGCTTTAATCCAGGGAATACCACAATACACTTTTTACGAAACGTAAAAGTTGTTTTGGTTAATACGTGTATTGGTCGGCTGCTAATTCCAGAACACACCATGCACGTTAATATTTTATTAGGATGTATATATAAATCGTATTCATGCCTGCCGAATTTCAAATCAATTTGCATTCATATGGTAGGAATCTTGTCAACCGTAAGCCAAAAGTAGCCAAAAAAAAAAAAAAGCAAACAATTTTCCTACCAGTTCGCGTGCCGGCATTTAAAACAATGTATGCATGCTGAATTCTTTAAACGTATTATAATAACATTACATGCAAAGTTCAAGTTCAATATCCGGTGTTATATAGAATTTTTTTAAAACCCAAATTGCAATACAGTGGTAATAAATACAATTTGACAAAGTGTGCTAAAAGTGAAAACTAGTTTCACTCCATTTCCCCTTTCCCTGGGTGGTTTTCATAACCGCTTGTATGTGTACTTTAAAAATTTATTTCTCAGATAATGATCACAAACAACATTGACAGCAACTCTAGCTCTTTTATTTTTCTGCCAAATGGTATCGCAGCGTTTTTATTCGTTTCTCAAATCGTAATATCCTCATTTTGAACTAATGATCAAGGCTGGCATATAATTTATTGCAGTCTCAAAAGTTCATTAAAATGTCAAGCGACGAAATTCTTAAAGATGGATGTTATAGACTTGCTTAATAGGTGTACATGATTTTCTAGGTTGATCACTCTTCAGGCATGCATTATTAAATTCGGAAGATAAAATCTATTATTATCAGATGTACTTCTATTAAATAGCTGGCATTTATTACTTTTCAAGTTCTGTCTGCCTTCCAGAGCGTCAATTGAACAACACTTGCATATTGCAGCTGGCATTTTGGCCTCATTTTTTGCACATCCATTTATTTTTCCCATTGCTCAAGCTACACGCGCATGCGTAGTTGATTCCTGAAACCACCTTCACTGATGGTGGATGCAGACTGATGTGGGTTTTATTTCATTTGCAAAGAAGGATTTTGGCTATTTTTTCCATTGTGGCTCAGATTTTAAAATGTGCAACTGATCCATGCAGAGATTTGAAATTGTTATAAGGATGTCAGTCAACAATATAATTATATGTATTCGAATTATGGTGCGCTCCTGTCATTTTTTTCTGAATCCACCATTGACTGGTAGCGTGTTTGCAAGTGCTAGTGTGACCGAGTTTCCTGTCTCTGTATGGTTGTTTTCTATATTCATACCTACATGTAAAACACACATGCCTGGATTGATATTAAAAAATTTTGATTTTGTCCATTGCAATTAGTTTTTACCTACTAGAGTACTGTGAATTTCCAAAATAGCAAATGCTACAAACTGGTTGGTTGAGAACCGTAACTGTGGTAACCTTGACAGCAAACGTTTTCCCAGCACAACGTTTTGCAGATGCACGCTTGACTTGCTATTTACCAAAGTGCGAACTGCGAAGCTTGAACAAGCTTCTGTTTTAGCACACCTTGCAAATGACATTGTATTAATTGTCATGTAATTCAACTAGTAATAGACCTGCTCGAGTTCCATCATCGTTCAGAAAAGCACCATCAAAGTACAGCGCACATGAATTACAGTAGTTCAGCTTCAGGATTGTTCATCACCTTCCTCTGGGGCTATAAACCCTCCATTTCCAAGCACAATCTCCAATTTGTTGGAAAGGTTGAAATCCATTAACAAATACGTGGGGGAAAGGGTTAAAGAAATGAAGTGCAACGGACCTTGAAGGCAATGAATTTTTGGAGGTCCTTTTTTTCCCAAAGCTCAAGCGTCATCATGGGTCTGCTTTTATTGCATAAGTTGCTATAGCTAGGTGAATGTTCTTTGGGGAATGTGGTTGTGCCGGCAAGTTTGTAATTGGGGAATGAACTTTTCAATGAATGGCTACCGAGGGGTGGTTAACCTGCTTACCTGAGAGCTTTTTAAAGGGACTGCTCATCCTTTCTTTCGTTTTTTTTTCTTCCTATTCGTGCCTCTTTTCTTACAAAGCATTCAGATAGTAAACCGTTTGCGAAGGAGAGAAAAAAAAGATGCAGCCAAAATACAAATTTGAAGTTAATAATACCTCAAATGATCGTGTATACAGAAAACCCACCTCAGATGATGGCAGTCCTTTTTTTTTTAAAGAAGCTCGCAAAAAAAAAAACACCAAATAAAAAACCAGTGAAACATGTGGGGGGTAAACTATGGGACAAAAGAAAAACCTGCACAACAGTAGGCAATAATGAAAATAAGGAAACATTGAGCCAATACTTCTTGCCGAATTCCCCATTATCTAGACACCTGTATTCGGGTGATTTTATGATAAAATATATTTATATTTATGACATTCAGGTTTACAGGTATCATTAATGATGTTTATATGACGATAAAGTGCACATATTTGTCATCTCCACTTCGTACATTTTGAAATAGAGGACATTTCCCACAATTTATACCAAATACACTAAACACAATACCCTGATGACAAATGAATAAAATTCATTTTTCACACTATGAAAAGGGCAACCAATAAAAATGTTAAGAAAAACAAGCGCAAGTTTTATTTTCATCGTGAATTATAAAACTTATATGGCTACGTCTGTCATATTCTTAGAAGATGTTTGCTCTAATCACTGATGATATAGCAAACAATTCTCCCCTATCTAAAATACATAATCTTTAAGGTACAAATAAAACTTGAAATGAGTTAGGGAAACAATTTCTTTTTTTTAAACTTGACTTTTAGAACTTCGCATATTTTCGCGATAAAAAAATAAAACAGGACCGTCATTAAACATTCTTCAAAAACTCCTTTCTTTCTTCCTTGAAAGGGATAAAACAATTTAAAAAACTCTTGAAGCAATGCAGTTGGATGTGTTTTTAACAAATGATTCAGGTAGGTTTATTTACATGCAAATAATCAGGAATGAAATCAAAGTCGGATGGCGGTCGTGTGTTCAACTTGAAAAACGAGAATGTCAAGTCCACGGTAACATCATTAAAAGTCTAAATGTAGCAAATAATGGCACTTGTTAAAAATCACTGGACATAACGGATCGAAACATTCTTGTTTGACATTTAAACATTTAAAATGTTTGACATGTAACACAGTCGCGGACGCCTGATCTTTCTAATGTATGCTTTCCTTCCTATCTCCATAGTTCAACAATCTGATCAAATTTCTAAAATCGTAAATACTATTGCAGAAAAAGGAGGTTGAAAGTGGCAATCTTTATGATGCCTAGGTCCTATATTGTGTCTTCATCGGCGTGTAATTATATACGTCCACCGACTTAAACAGAAATTTTAAATAGTTAAACAGCTTATTAGTTGGATTCTTGAGGTAATAGGCCCAAAATCACGTGCGATTTTCAATAATACGTTTTATCCAACAAATGGGCACTTGACATAAGGCTAGTATATTTGAAAGAACTGAATTTAATCAAGTTTCGCGTGCATGCCCCGCATAATGACCTTTTACAAATAAAATATACCTAAACAAGTAAACGGATAAATGTTTCTTTTTCAGAGAATGGACGGCGCTTTCTCTTGGGATTAGAAAACATGTGCACCAATGACAGGACATTTTTTGCACAACAACAAAATAAGCCGACAAGCTGATTTAAATTTTAAATTCTTCAAGCAGGCATCGTGTCTGCATTCGTTTGTTTGCATTTCACCCGCATTTCAAACATAGGCGCTCCATGCGAGATCTGGGCCGCATATTAAAGATGGCGTTTAAAGATAGATTAAAGTTAGGCGTATTATCATAGAAAGGGTTACACCATTCATCGGAAACATGCTCTAACATTACACGATTTTGACCGCAAACGAAACGGATACAACAATGAACTCTCAGCTCCAGAGGTACATCAGATAAGACCCACTTGGTGGAATTCGAATAGAAACAGCCTGTCCGGGAACACATTCAAAATTGTTTCAATAATTTACCTAGCGTCATTATTGAATTTAAGAATGCTTTTCGAAATAAGCGGCTGAATTAGTGCTAACTTATATATCAAATCAAAAAAGTTCCGAATAGCACCGAAGAATGTTTTTGTACTTGGCGAATAAGTTCATATACAGTGTACATGTATACCAAGAATTCGGCAGATTACATCACGCTGTATTATTGAATGTGTGACGGTCAAGATGTTTTTTGTGAGTTTTGGAGTTTTTGAGACTTCACGGGAGTTGAACATACACAGCATTTTGGTCGCGTATATCAACTGTGTCCAAACTGGTTTCCTTTTACAAGCAGCCATGAAAGTTATGACCAAATCCTCAGACATATCGGTTTAGCTATGATACAGACAATCCAGTCTGTTGTGTATCCTTGGGCCCATCTTTATTTGATCGCAAAGTCTAATGCAGATTTCGAGACATGAAAACTATGCATTCATTTATTTAGAAAAACTCAATTGAATATTTAATATCAATTAAAATTTAATTGTTGTCCGTAGTATGCTAAAACAGACAAATATGAATAAACCAGGTGAAAGCTCGTCATACATTTTCCAAAAATAATAAGGCAACGGTTATTATAGTGTTACGGTATACATATAAAAATCACCATATTAAGTAATAGAGCATGCAATACTTAATTGATCGTTCGGAAAGAAAAAAAAAAACACTGTCAGTCATCTAATATAATGGGCTGTCCATAAATTACGTCACGATAACGGAATGTGTACTTTATATACATACCCCAAAGGCTCCCATCCCATGAAACGCTTAGCTTAAAAACGCATACCTTAATCCCTCCAATAAATTATGTTAAGCTGACCACTAACTCCCACCCCTCTCCAGGAACAACTTTAGTGAAAGCTCATCATACATATAAAGTCGTCAAATCATTTTAAAAATGTGCACACTTTAATGGGTAAAGGGTGTGTAAAATGGTAAATCAAATTATAACTGTTTTCAAACGGTCATTTATGGACTGCCCTTAATTACTGCTGATCCAACATACTCCGGTCATACAACTCCGACTACAATGTACATATACATGTGCTTTGGGCATAACGAATTTTAAAAAAAAACAATGCACGAAGCCATGTTTTTCTCATTAAAAGCTAGCGGTACACGTAGGCTTACCGTCTACTTGAATCTCAAGCCCATCACCCATGTCTTAAACTGGAATTAAATTTGGGCAACGAATTAACGACTTTTTATGCCCTGTAGCCCTGTACGGAGCAAAGACGTTGTAGTCAATAAACTTTCAGCAATATTCATAATTTAGATTCATGTGTTATATTCATTATATCCACTTAGCTCGCAGTTCAGTTAGACACGTTTTTACTTCGAGTGTTAATTACTATTGCCGGCTAAAGAGATTTCTTTATTCAACTTAAAACATCCAAGCAGCGCTTTCAACGAATCAGTTTGGATCAAGAATTCAGAAAAAGAGTCTCCCTTGAAAGCGTCCTCTCGTACTTGTATAGGATGATCATATTATGCAGTAAATTTGACTCGATTTGTCGATAAGAAGGTAGTGAGACGGAACTATTTTTCAAAGGTATGTGACAAGCTAGATCGGTGCCTAGAAAACGTGAACATGTGGGCATACAAACGGAGGAGAATACAAAAAGAAAAGGGTTGGCAACCACTTTTCAATATGGCATCAACCAAGGTGATTATCCAGGCATTAAGGAGGTCATTAACTCGTACATCATAACACTAACCGTTGACTGACAATGGATGCGTCTTAGGAAAAAATGTACATATAAAAAACAAGTCTACCAGTATTCATTCGCAAGGTCACAATTGAAATCAAAAATGCAGTTTTGTCTCGGCTTCAGGAGAACAAGAACGAGGATCGAACAAAAAAATTAAAAATGCGAGTACCCCTTTATAGCCTATAGGATAGGCCACCAAAGGGTATCTTCCTTTGAACATCCGTTTCAGTATTTTGTGAGCATTAAAACAATTGAGAAATGAATCTATAGGATATTGCAATGATGATTGTTAAAATCGGGTGTTTTGCCACCGATGTACGTGCTAATTTTACAGAAAAATATTCAGTTGAAAAAGGATTTCCAAGACAGGTAGAATACGCATTTCTAAGCTGAGCTAAGCGTTATTTTAGGCTGTTTAAAAGGTTTGTATTGAATGACGGATGATCTCGGGACATACAGGCACTATTAAATGCTGCATCATGCATGGGCAATGTTTGGACAATTGCAGTTCCGAGTAAAAGATTTACGACCCTCACTATAAAGGAAACTAAGTAAAGGTTGAAAAGTACGGCAAAATATCAGGCAATCTGAAAGAGTTCCTAAATGATCCTAGAAATACTTGATACAAAAACAAGATGGAGTGCTCGAAGCGAAAACAACATTACAACACCTACAATCAATTAAAATAGCAGACTGACTACAATAATAGACGGGAATCATCCAAGCATATTTCCTTAGATTTAATCTAAAAATTCCATCAACCCTTTTACGAATATCAACGAACCCGTCAAATCACCTCGTTGTCCATGAAAAGCGAGGATTTATGAAAGTATACGTAACAGTCAGTAAACTCTGTTAATGCCAAATATACTAGAATGTCAAATCTAGGTGTCGAATTGAAAGATGTGGCATTCTTCAGTGATAATAGTGGATAATTGAAGCTTTTACAATAGCATCGAAAGTCAGAAGTAAAATAAAGCCCAGTTTAAAAGCCTTATACATGTAATGGTGAATGGAGCATTCAAAGTATAACGCATGCTCAAGCGTGAACACACGGCAACAACCTCGAGCAAAAATCGTGAAACCTTTGGGCACTCTTTGGTGAGATTCTTAAGCATAGATGCCAAAAACGGGAACGTATATTAGCACGGTTGTCTGTGCAATTAAAGTTCAAAGTGAGCCTACTCAGCCTAGAATATTTAGCAGACCATGGATGGTCTAGGTAAAACAGAGGATGCTAGTAATGCAGTAATCTTTTTTTATTATTGTCTAACATTAATTTCGGATTTTGAGTATTCGAAATATTTTATTTAATACTTTCCCCAGAAAATTTAAACGTGTGCTGTAAAATGCTTTCGACCACATTTAAGATAAATGATTTGACAAGGTAAATCATTTGACTGTATGCCTTTAGGTGCCAACGATTCGCAAACCATTTAGTTATGAAAGCGCAGATCATTTATGCAATACAAAAATACTACAAGCAGTGCAGTCATTTTATTAACACTGATAGAATGATCCTTAGTCTACCACAATGGTAGATTAGCGCAGAACAGTGAACCACCGTGAAATACGATGAACGAACTCTATTCAGCTGAACTGGAGCAGAGAATTGGGCGCAATTAGAGCGTTTTGATTTGTGTCCAAAAATTAAAAAGAACATGAGCCTACACGTTGGGACAAAAACGATTCGATATACTGCGCAATTGCAGTCGCTACTGGTATTCAACTTACACGCACTGAGTGATAAAAACGAGTTTAACTGTTCAAATTAGGTCGGTCACCGTGGATGTCTAAAGCGGACATGCAGAGCAGTTGAGACAAAAATTATGAACAACAATGTTGTTGGACAGCTAAATTTTAATTACTGTAAATGAACTATCTATTCAGATAAGCCAAATATTAAACAGGTTTTACATACTAAAACGATTTAATTTGCACGCAATATGTAATTACAAAATTCGTCGCCTAAAGAGTTTTGGATAATCCAAGTATTTTGCTGAATCTTGACTAGTTTCTAAACTTTTAAACATATTAGCCATTCACCAAACAAGGTCATACTGGCAACTCTTTGGTGTTTCTATTATAAATACATCATACAGGTGAAGACATTTGTTAACGTAACTTCTGCATCACCTTGCAGGTAACAATAGCCGCACATATAGCAATTCCTGTTATTGTTTGCAAGGGAAAAGAAACTATAATCGCACGCAGACAAATTAATGGAGGGAGCAATGCCATCTCCGTCCATTTAGTATGCCAAATAGGTGGCGCTGGTCCCAGTCTCTAACCGATTAATAGCCGTAAAACAGGCGCTAAAAATGATCTAAATGATAATCAGACCAGAAAGTGGCAGCTGAGTTTTGATCAATATTTAGAGTCGCATGAACTATTTATCCTGTCTAAAATCACTTCTTCTCCAGACTTAATGTACGTCTGGCACCAAGTGGTGCTGTAAAAAGGAGGACAGCATAGGCTCAAGTGGGACATTTGATGTGCAACTTTACAAATGATCCGTCATTAAACAATGCTTCTAATGAGACCATAAGGCACGACATTGGCGAGCACTACGGGAGATCACGGGGCTGCTATACAGACCGGTCTAGCAAACTATGAGCCTGCTTGATGTTGAAAAAAATCATGTTACACGCACGTTACAATTCATTATCCCTTAAGTTACACGTGTGAAAATGAGAAATGAGATGGAATAAATGAAACCATTTGACGTTTCCCAACATTTCTTGTCAGTTGAGAAATGACAATACAGAACTGTTTTTAATCAGGCATCGTGTACTGTGATACCGCTTTTCAGCGTTAAAAGAGTGATCGCATGGCATGGAATTGCAATCGTGAGTAAAATTGGTACCGTGACTAATATGTCCCATCACAGTTGAAACTGAAACAATTTCGCTGTTTTAATTTGCAATTTCAAAAAAAGCTGCTCCGTTTAGATCATGGATCAAAAATTCATCAAAAGTAATTGAGGGGTTCGCTTTTCAAGATAGGAAACTTCCCTTTCCGCTCAAACTACATGTATCTTATTAAACCAATTTTTTTTTATTTTGATAAGCTCGTCCATGGGTCCCTAAAAAGTGAACAAAATTTAACAGCGGATTTCCAACTACAATAGTTAAACAAATACCAGAGTAAATATTTGAGGTGAAGAACTAATGTCCTAAACCAGAGGAGATCACAATGTGCAGTGAGTGCATCATGGGGAGTATCGTATTTATACACCACAGCACTGCCAGCGGTGGCATAGAGCGATGCTTCACAAATGTATGAATTAAGAATTTGGGACAACACCGGAAATCGATCAAACTCCTGCTCCACTATTATCGTAAGATTATCGCAGCATCGCGACATGTCTGCACGTGATTTGGAATATTTGGAACAAAGTAGCTAGCCCAACCTCGATTCGACAGAGGACCTGCATAGTAGGACAGGAAATGTTACCATTTCGATGACAACGAACTACAAAAGCAAATGTCAACGAATTATAAACCGGTAAACGCAAAATCAAACGAGTCCTACAGGTGGCCTTGATTTGCAAACTAAAAGCCGACATTATCAGACAACCAAAACGGATATCGATACATGTACTCCGAGTCTAGGGCAACGTAGCATTAAAAATATCGGGCAAGCATGAAATATTAAAATGAATGTACAGGAATATCCAATTAGCTGTATTTGCAAAGGGGGAGTATTAAACACGATAGCAATTTTGACGTATAGGCATCCTTGACCGAATCAAAACTAGCCAGGAACAGTTATCCGTAGCAACCGAATTTAATACATACAAGTCGAAAAAGGTCATGATGTAATTACTCGTATCATTTGTTCTAATGAATAACAACATGGGCGACGATAAACAAATGCTCCCTACCTTTACCAAAATCCTCCAACTTGAATTTATCAATGATGTGGATGCTCATTGGTGAACCTGGCATGTCATCGCTAG